>JADBJO010023864.1:22500-25959 GCA_016801955.1 Conus betulinus | reverse complement strand
ACAAAAATCGAACCGGACGGGCAGAAACAAATATGTCTGTGTCTGTTTCTTTGTCAACGATTCGGGCTGATACCTGTCTTGGCATTAATTTTGGAGAATTTTACAATATGTCAGACATCACACCATCTTCAGATGACTGATGCTGTTCAATGGCTGCCTTTTGCATCATATCATTGCCGTCATACAGGGCCTGCCTGAAATTATGCTGTGCTGCTTTCTTGCTCATTGCACAGAATTTAACTTCAGGAAGTAAACTGAATCGCTGCTCACAAAAAGTGAAAGAAGCGATAGAAATCAGGGAGAGAAAACCAAGCTTGCACAGAGACTGTGGCTATGACCTGCCACCCCCCCCATCCCCCCCCCCCCCCCCCCCTCCATTTACAAGTGTGTGCTGAACACCAATCACTCCACCAGAGAGCACAACTCAGAGGACACCAGCACCCACCACAACTACCAGTCAGTCGGGGCTGGCCGAAAATTCCCTCAGGTAAATTTCATTAGACTCAGAGTCAGAACACACAGAAACATGAATAACCCGGAGTTAGAAAGTGTCTTTGCTCAAGGAAGTAAACTGACTTTTGCGTCACCGCTGAACATCACCGACGTGACTCGGCAGGATAAACTCGTGCCGAGTCACTTCGGTGATGTTCAGCGGTGTCTGGTGCGTTGCCTCATGACGATTTGCTACAGACTGCTCCCTGTGAACTTTACTGCCGGTATTGACGCTGCGACAGGAAGGACTTGGGTGTGGCTGTGTCTGGTGTGGCAGGAATGAGCGGCGTGGAAGCTGATCCACTGATTCGGCACAGAAGATGCAATAGCAGCACAACAAAGTAAAGAAAAGGAATCGGATCTTGGCGATCATCTACTTAATATGAGCCGTGTGTCGTTTTGGAAGGTTTGGAACAAAGACCAACGAGTCAGATACGCAGATTTACAAATCGGAAACTGGATGGGGGGTTTTTTTTTTGTTTTGTTTTTTTAAATAATTTCTACAGTCAGTTTTACATACATACATGCATACATATATACATACATACATACATATATACATACATACATACATTTATACATAATACATACATGCACGCATCACTGAAGACTGACAGAAATATCATCCACAGACTGTATTAGAAGAAATAGTCCTTTAAATATATTCTGCCGAACACACACATACATACATGCGTACACACATACATATATCACTGGGGACAGTTAGAAATACCACCCACAGATTGTATCAGAAGAAACAGTCCGTTGAACACATTCTGTTGAGCACACACACACACACACACACACACACACACACACACACACACACACACACAAGCTACATACATACGTTACTAAAGACTGCCAGAAATACCACCCACAGATTGTATCAGAAGAAACAGTCCTTTGAACACATTCTGTTTAAACCCTCTTTTAGGCACCCCACAAAGTCAGTCCAAACTTTCCCGAAACACTTGTTTGCAAAGGATGTTTTCTTGGACGGATTCTAGCGCTAGAAGTGTTTGTCTAATTAGAAAGTGATTTGCAATGTAGAAAAGGGGCAATGAAAATCATCCATGAGACGTTCAAGATTTAATGAAAAGACAAAAGGCAGAATTGTGAATTCGGCTATGAGCAACGTCAGAGACATTCATTGATGGAAAGATGCTGTTGTATGTGTTATGTATATATGCACGCGTGCATGCGCATACAGACAAAGGCATAAGCAAGCGCTCACAGAGAGAGAGAGAGAGAGAGAGAGAGAGAGAGAGAGAGAGAGAGAGAGAGAGAGAGATTCGGAGTTGGGAAATGAAAAATGGTATGTATGAATTTCTACGCCCCTCCTCCCCTCAACGCCCCCCCCCCCTCCCCCCCAACTCCTCCCTCGAGCCTCCCACTCTCAGCTCGCAACAGACAGGGTGTATTTTCTCTTTATTCTCCCACGCGTATGCAAAGAGGAAGGGAAGCGGATTGGAGACTAAAGACATAAAGATATTCGTTTACGTGCACTGCCTAACCACACACACACACACACACACACACACACAACACACACACACACACACACACACACACACACACACACACACACACACACACACATGCACGCACGCACACACACAGTTGCAATAACAATTATTTTCTTTTATTGTGTACATTAACATGTGACACAGCCAACACACAAGCGAGCCCAGCAAACGCATCGAGGAGAGAGACGGCACGTCGAACGGTGTGTATGTGTGTGTGTGTGTGTGTGTGTGTGTGTGTGTGTGTGTGTGTGTGTGTGTGTGTGTGTGTGTGCTCGTGTCTGTATGTTCGTGTGTTTGTGTTCGTGCGTGTGTGCGTGTTTGGTGTGTGCGTGCGTGCGTGCGTGCGTGTGGGGGGGGGGGGGGGGGGGAGGGAGAGGAAGGCTGAAGAGACAAAAGAGGGAAGGAGGGCGGTGAGAGGGGAGAAGGGGGTGTCTTTGATCAGAATGGAGCGGAAAATCGTTTTCTCATTCTCTGATTCAATTTGGTATTTGGGTTGTTGTTGTTTTGTTTGTTTGTTTGTTTGTTTGTTTGTTTTTCCTGCCGTTGCTACCGTGGACGCTGTCTTCTTGTTTTTCTTCTTTTAGTTCTTCGTCTTCTTCGACTTTGCCGTCTACTTGTCTAGATGATGTCTTTATTGTATGTCTTTGTCATGACGTCATTATCATCATCGTCGTCGTCGTCGTCATCTTCATTACAATCATCACCTTAATCATCTTCTCCTTCTTCTCTTCCTCTATTTCTGTCTCCTCCTCATCCTCTTCTCACACATCCTCGTCGTCTTATTCCTCCTCCTTCTTGTCATCTTCCTCCTCCTTTTCTTCCTCTTTCGACCACACTATTTTCAGCCTCGTGGAGCCGAATCATTATCAAACTTCCAAAATGGGGCGGCTTTACTGAGATTCACTAGTCGAAAGTCTAAACTGGTTTCCCTTACTCTGTTTGAAGTTTGATGCTTTTTTTTTCATAGCAGGTCAGCTGGCCCTTCCCACTCAAAACAAGCATTGTAAGTCGTGACAGAGAGATCAGCCGTTTCATTTATTAAGATACAAATCGTTCCTCACCTTTGTCAATCCGTGATTTATATCTCCTAGAGTAGAGATGTAATACATGTGGCTGCTTACCTTGCTTTATCTTTTTATTATTATTATTATTATTGTTATAAACTGCCTTGACATGTTGATGTGGACTGGGATCGGCTAATTGGGATCGGGTGACGGGGATCAGGGGACTGTAGTCTGATGACGGCGCAGAATCGGAAACGAGTGAAGCTGCTTCCTGTGTTCTGTGTTTCGGGACTTGTGAATGGACGTGGTGTCTCCATGGAGAAGGAACTGCTTCGTAGGAAGTCATCACCCAACAGATGGGTGGAGATGGTCTTGTAACACCTGAATGTACTTCTTAGAATTCACTGTTCTTTCCATGTTGACATGGATTTCAG
>JADBJO010023864.1:0-2500 GCA_016801955.1 Conus betulinus | reverse complement strand
CTTTCACGCGTAAACGCTCTCCTCTCTCTCTCTCTCTCTCTCTCTCTTCTCTCTCTCTCTCTCTGAAAAGTCAAAGTCAAAAACCCGTAATGGCATAACTCTTTCGCGCATAAAAGGACTCTCCTCTCTCTCTCCCTCTCTCTCTCTCTCTCTCTCTCTCTCTCCTCTCTTCTCTCTCTCTCTCTCTCTCAAAGCATAACAGAAACTAAAGGACACGGAGATATAAAACCCTTTGAACTTTCACAGATTTGATTAAGAAATACAAAAAGGACAGTTTGTCCGGCAAAGATGCTAAAAGTAGATCAGCTGTTTCGAAACTGAAATGGAAAAGGTGGGCTAGGAAACTATACAAAAAAAAAGACATTGGGAGAAAGGTTATTCTTTGATGCTTGGATCACAATAGTCGAGCTTCTCTGAGCATCTCCCTCAAAACAAAATATTCCCTTAATGTACAGTGCAAGGCCTATTGGACGTAACGTACCGGAATAGTTCTGTACCTCTTCACTTCTCCCCCCCTTCTCCCCCCCCCCCCCCCCCCCCCCCCAAGCCTTTCTGCGCGTACTCTTTCGTTTCAGTTTTTCGAAATATATATATGTATATTCGTATATAGTATATGCGAATATCCTATTACGATATATTTTCTCGCGATTGCTAAAGACTTGAAGCTGTGTTTATTTATTTATTTTTTCTTAACCATCTTGAGCTGCTTTTCCTCTCCGTGCTGAAAGGTCCTCCTTGGTTTTGAATGACACTGCAGTTGAGTATGTCATAGCTAAATGAGTAAATGAGGATCGTTTTCAGTGTGATCCAAGGAGCATGCTGCTCGCTTTCGCAGAATACCAACGAGCCTGATGACTTATGCTCGAAATACCCATTACAGGAAAGGGACAGGTGATTTTTATTTTTTCTTGGTCTTTTCTTATATTCCAGTGTTTATTTTTCTTTTTTCTTAATCATAAAGGTCTTCTTCGAGACTGGCAAGAAATGTTCAAACACAGGTCTACCTGTACTGTATTACAGTATGTGGGTCATACTCATCCCCCCCAACCCCCCCTCCCCCAGAAAAAGAAAAGCTTGCCATACATATTAAATGAATACACACACACTCTCTCTCTCTCTCTCTCTCTCTCTCTCTTCTCTCTCTCTCTCTCTCACCACACAACACACACACACACACACACACACACCCACACACACTCACCCACCTCTATTCCCGGATTCTGTCTGTCTGTCTCTCCCTCTCACTCACACACACCACGTATACCAAACTCTCTCTCTCTCTCTCTCTCCTCTCTCTTTCTCACACACACACACACACACACACACACACACACACACACACCACACAACACACACACACGCACGCGCACACATACAGACAGAGAGAGAGGCGTTGAGCGCGGGACTGATAAATCAAACCATTTCTCTGGTTAACACCGCTGCTGCCAACCCACGGGAGCAACTAGCGAAATGTTCACATCATCCATCCCTATTCCCCACCCCAAATCATCCCCGTCCCTCCTCCCCCCTCCTCCCTCAAAGGCTGTCTCCCACCTGCCCTCACCCCCCCCCCCTCCTCCCCGTTCCCTTTCCTGTCCGGTCTTCCTCTTCCCCTACACCACGACCCCCCTCTCCCCGCCCCCCACCTCCGTGAGCCCGCGACTACCCCACCTCCTCCTCCTGGTCCCTGGATGTTGTTGACTGCCGCCTTCTCTTACTGTGTATTGGATCTGAACATCCTCTGACTCTACCCGGTCAATAGGACCCAAGCCAGCAGACGCCATTCTGACGGTTACACTCCCCCAGTCTCCGCCTCGCCACTGGCCAGACTTTGTTCCATAAATCAGTACGTATCCATAATTCAGTATTGCTTATTTCGCCTACAAACACCATGACATGATGTTTATGCAGATAGTATGTGTAATGTGGCAAGGAAGGGTGTGGGGTGAGGAGGGAGTGGGGGGAGGGGGGAGGGAGGCAAGGGGGGGGGGGATTTGGGGGAGGAGGAGAGAGCGAAGGATGTTCACTGTAAATGTGTGTTGGTGTGTGTGTGTGGTGTGTGTTGTGTGTGTGTTTGGGTGGGTGGGTTGTGGGTGTGTGTGTGTATGTATGTGTATGGTGTGTGTGGGTATGTGTGTGTGTGATGTGGTGCGATGCGTGTGTGGTTTGTGTGTGTTTTGAGTTGTGATATATATTACCTGAGCCCTGTGGGCAAATCGGGGGAGATGAGGTCATGTGCTGACGAAGGCAACTAAGCCGAGAATTTCCATTACCAAAACCACGACAGCTTGTCTGTCTCTGTGTCTTTTTTCTTTTGTGTGTGTATATGAATATATATATAATAGAATAGATAGCATCGATGTGTGTGTGTTGTGTGTGTGTGTGTGTGTGTGTGTTTGTGTTTGGTGTGTACCGCGCGCCGCGACCGCGCACGACGCGTGGCGTGGGTTTTGTATGCAAGTAAGCCGCGAGCACTCTAACTCATATGTTTGAACTCATA
>JADBJO010023863.1:0-25959 GCA_016801955.1 Conus betulinus | reverse complement strand
TTCAATGACTGTCAGTGAAGTTACAATACACTGTCCACTACTGTCACCATGTTTAATGACTGTCAGTGTTGTTACACTACTGTCACACTGTCAGTGTTGTTACACTACACTGTCACTACTGTGTTCAATGACTGTCAGTGTTGTTACACTACACTGACCATTACTGTCACCATGTTCAATGACTGTCAGTGTTGTTAAAATACATTGTCCACTACTGTCACCATGTTCAATGACTGTCAGTGTTGTTAAACTGTCCACTACTGTCACCATGTTCAATGACTGTCAATGTTGTTACACTACACTGTCCATTAACATGCTGGCATCACCCTACTGATGAACACACACCAGCGCACACACGTCTACAGTACACGTTGGGGACCCTGAGAGATTCAAAGTCTTATCTCAGTTGACATGTTTCATCTTTTGTGTCTGTTATTGGAGGCCCAGTAAATTAGAGTGTCCATCGACATCACGAGTGTGCAAGCGTTAGTGTGTGATTGTGGGAGAAAGTGAGTGTATGTGCGTGTGTTCATCAGTGGGGTAATGCCAGCATGTTAATTAGAGAGTCCACAGACATGTGTGTAGACGCGTTGGTGTGTGAGTGTGTGTGTGTGAGAGAGTGTTAGTTAGTTAGTTCTCCAATTAAACGTCTGTTCACTTTAAGTGATATTAGACAAAATAATGCGGAAATGAGTGGATGAGAGAAATGGAAATAGTATATGCAAAATGCTAGTATAGGCCTACGCATGAGAGAGAGAGAGAGAGTGTGTGTGTGTGTGTGTGTGTGTGTGTGCATGTGTGTGTGTACGTGTGGTACTTTGACAATTGAAATGAAAATACTGTTCTAAATGTAACAATTTAAAAGATAAAAAACAACAACAACAACGTGGACATATTTACACAAACAAGCCAACTGGGCTTAACATCAACAAATTTACAAATGTAAAAAAGGCATGAAGATTCTGGAAAATGCATAGGGAATCTTTTGTTGGAAGCTGGAGAGAGATGACTTAAAATAGGAGCAATTAAAAAGAAAATGCAGAGTATTGAAACTGTCGACTGCTCCACAAGCGCATTGTAAATTTCTGTGGAATTTTGTACGAAGAGCGTTAACTTTGAGCCTATAAAAGAGATTCCAGTTTCTGAATTTGTGTACATGTTCAGCCGTAAAGACAGAAAAACCCTTTCCAAAATGAAAAGATTTTTCTGCCTTCAAAGCAGGAATAACAAAGCCGGAACCAACATGGCCATTTAATACACACCCATGGTCGTTATATAGGCGATTCAGTGAATAGTCCTCGCCGTACATCGTGGGTGCACACACACCCATGGTCGTTATATAGGCGATTCAGTGAATAGTCCTTGCTGTACATCGTGGGTGCAAACACACCCATGGTCGTTATATAGGCAATTTAGTGAATAGTCCTCGCTGTACGTCGTGGGTGCACACACACCCATGACTATTTTATAGATTGGCGTTTGTATTTTTGCATCATTTTTGTAGCATGCTAATGTGTGTGTGTGTGTGTGTGTGTGTGTGTGTGTGTGTGTGTGTGTGTGAGCGCGCGTGCACGCGCGCGCACGCACACATGGAAGAAAAAAAAATCTCTCTCTCTCTCTCTCTCTCTCTCTCTCTACGCACACGCACACACACACACACATGCGAGTGCGCAAGAAAGAATAAAAGAAAAGAAGACAAGTTCTGCAGATTAAAATGTTTATTAAACTAGCTTAAGAGCAGTTCATGTATAACCTATCAACGCATGACAAAAGCAAGAACAGCAATAACATTGTCATTTCATAACAAGAGGGTGATAAAATGCAAGCTGATAAAACACCATGTAATTTTCATTTCTCTGTTGAAATAGAAAATCAACTTTGTTTCAGCAAAGCAAAATAACAAGCATGACTAGATTTATGACAGAACCATTTGTTGCAGCTGTTGAACTTTGGAGGAAGAAGTTCTTCCAGACAAGTGGAAGACGACCAAGTTGCAGACATCTCCTTAGGGTGCATCAGTGATGGAATTGGCACACCGTTTGCAGACAAACATGGTGTGCTCTTTGCAGAGCCAAGCGGAACAGCAGAAGCAAGATTTCCGAGCTTTTCTGTCAAGCTTCCAGCTGCATGACCCACAGCGACCTTGTTTCTGCTTTGGCTCTTTGAGGCTGCTCTGTTTGCTGGTAGATGGTCTCTGGGTCGATGCTGGTCTTTTTCTTTTGCACCTGCACGAGCACTTTGTCCTCCATCCTGTGAAGCTATCATCTTCTGCTGAAGGTGTTGTACATAAGCTCCACTGTGTTTCTCAGGGGCTTTGGCAGGTTTTTTGCACAGAGCCTCCTCTCCATGTGTTCTAAAGACAGCTGCTCAGCGACCCGGAGAATGAACAGAGGCCTGGCATCCTTTTTGGAGAGAACATGGTCTGGAAATTTGATGCTCCAGACAACACGGGCAGCAATGGTGCTGAGATCCACAGTGTTGTAAAACAGCACCATTGGCCATCGTTTGGTGATGCGTTTGGTGGAATATGCATGAGCCATCTGATCAAGTGAATCCACGGCACCCTTTGTGGCATTATAGAAGCGCACAATGTCTGGCTTCTTCTTTGGGGCCTCAGGAGCTACTGCTCTGTCATGATGCATGGTGCTCATGACTACAACGTTCTTGTTTGCTTTTGTTTGATAGTTCACAATGGTGGTTTTGTCCTGGAAGAGAAATGAAGACGCATGAAGGTGCAATCCTTTTTTTTCTTTGAAGGGCTCGGGAAGAAATCGCTTGTTGGCACAAACAGTCCCAACAAATGTAAGGCCATTGCTCTGGAGAACGTCAGACAACTCCTTGTCAGTGAAGAAATTGTCTGTGTGTGATGTTCCTGCCTGTTCTGTAGAAAGGAGCTGACAGACGAAGAGCAACATTCCTCCCCAAATGACCTGTCTTTCAGCACCCAGTGGTCGCCCCAGATAGGGCTCTGCCACAAGGGGAAAATTATTTTCTGCATCTGCTGCCCAAAAAATTTTTATGCCATACCTGTCTGGTTTGGAAGGCAGATACTGGATAAATGAACACCTGCCACGGAACGGAACCAGCTGTTCATCGATGGTGATAAAAGGACCAGGAGTGTAGTGGTCCCTCAGGTTCTTGGTGAAGTCATCCCAAAAATCTCTGAAAGGAGCAAAGACATCTCGGCTCCTCCTGGCACTCCTTGTGTCTTTGTCATCAAACCTCAAAAAGTTCAACAGCTGCACAAAACGGTTTCGGCTGAAGGATGCCCGAACAAACCCCTGCCCATACATAGTATCAAAAACAGTAACGGATGACAACATGCTTTGCTTCATGCCACCCAAAAACAGAAGACAGCCCAAAAAGCCCTCATTTCAGTGCTGTCTGTCTCTACAAAGTCTGACTTCTGGCGTTTGCCTTCCAGATTGGTGAACTTCACCATGGACTTTATCAGCTTATCTGACATGAACAGCTGAAATGCATCAACAGGTTCTTGTACGGAACTGCAACCAGCTAGCTGATTTGCAGGCATTGTGAACACATTTTCAGCAGAAGCTCTCCCAACAGATGCAGAAGGGGGAACTGAGCTCCATACTGTACCATCCTTTCCTCTCAGGACTGATTCTGCCAGGTGCCCAATTTCTTCCAAACTGTTGGCATCTTGCCTGAGTGGTACCCTTTTCCCTCTGCTGGCGAATAGCTTGGATCTGTGCCGTCAAAAAGGGGTAGTCGTCAGAGGCATCAGACTCGCAGTCAGATTCAGGAGCACATTCATCAGACTCCTCAGCACTAGCAGAAGCTCTGACAACTGTAACAACAACAATAACCATATCTGTTACACACACACACACACACACACACACATATATATCTTTGCAAAGTCATTACTATAATGACTGAAGAATTGTGAGCCTGCACTTGTTTTCCCCACTACTTAATTGTTCAGCATTATATATATATCAGCATATCTGACATGCACACATAAACATGTATGAGCCCCATTTTTATTTGACATCATAGCACTGAAAACTGCAACAAAACTAAACTTGTAAACACGCATACCCCTCCCCATGCACACACGTGCGCACACAGAACATCAATACCAGGTTCATACATTGTGTGTGTGTGTGTGTGTGTGTGTGTGTGTGTGTGTGTGTGTGTGTGTGTGTGTGTTTCTCTTCACCCTTACCATTTGCTTGTCCTATGACATCAGGTTCTTCATCATCAGTAAGGTCGTCACCACTGACTCTCCCGTCACCATCCGTGTTGTCATCTTGAATAAAATTCAGTACATCTTCTGGGGCTGGGGAAAAAAAAGAAATATAAACGTTTCTTTCCTGTTCCATGTTTATGTATGTGTAATATATGTAAAGTGTGCATGCATGTCTCTATGCTCAGACATGTGTGTGTAAGTATATGCATCAAATTCAATGTGTGTACTTTTGGAGCATAAACTGACATTCATCAATACACACTTTGATCGTTGCTCGCTCGCTGCACATATGCACATCTTGTTATACTGACAGCTCAAAGCATATGAGGGAAATGAGGGGCTGAACACTTACAGTTTAGTGTTTCAACAGCATCGTCTGGTTCAGCTCCATTGGCAACATTCAGGGCTTCAAATATGTTGAGACGTTCCATTATCGATGCAGCCTGCAAATATACATATGTACCATCTGATTTTAAGGTTTCAAAAATAGATATTTTGTTTGATCTAACCATCAGTTTTCAGCTCTATAGCTATGCTGCATAGATTTGCTGTATGCAATAAATTTGACTTCCGTTCATGTACTTTCAGGCGATGAAGCCTTTTTACTGCTGTGAGTGTTGTAACAATTACCATCAATTTATTACTGTAGCCTATACGATCGATGAAATTAGTTTCACATGCTGAAATTAAAAATGATAGAACACACAACGCAGAATGTAGCTACATTGGACTTACAACAGACACAATGTTATGCTCGTCTGACTGCTGCTCCTGTAGTAAAAAAAAAAAAAAAGAGCATTAGCAATAAGTGTGAAGAAGATCGAGCCTGTTATGGAATGCAGTGTAACATTATGTATAAAATGAGAGTTAGGTAAACAGATAATGTGAATGTATACTTACTTTGCAACACAGCGAAACTTCAGCACGTGGCGATCGGGAACTTTTCCACAGGCTCGGCAGGCTTCAGTGGCGGGAATTTGACGTCAGTAAACCACGCGGTACCTATATTTTGCACACGGCACTGTTCCGTCGAGTTCTTAGATGATGCTAGCACAGTGTGTGGAAACTTCCATTACTGAGTAGGACTAAGCACGCATAGTTTCTTCTTTGGGAGTATGGGTGTGTGTGCACCCACGATGTACGGCCCGCATAGTTCCTTCTTTGGGAGTATGGGTGTGTGTGCACCCACGATGTACGGCCCGCATAGTTCTTCTTTGGCAGTATGGGTGTGTGTGCACCCACGAAGTACAGGGGGGGTTATACGATGTATTTGTTGTTTGATTATTTGTTTATTTAAAGGCAAAATGGCATCATTTTTGGGTAGTACATGCTCAGTCCCTTTACTAACAAAGTCATAAAATTTCAGTAAGATTGTATGAACAATAATTGAAATATGAAACATTAAATAAAAGTATGGGTGCATTTGCACCCACGGTGTACGGGAAGGGTTTATCATCAATATGTGTCTTGGCCATAGCACCTAAGATGTTATTATTAACATTCTTTTGCAATTCAGTGTATTTATAATCAAACCTTGCCGGGATAAGTTCCCAATTAGGAATGGGACTCAGGGGATAACGTGGGGCTATGGCTTTGTGATCAATTTTGGCAGATTTCAACAGGTTTGAGGAGTACGTAAGGATGGTTTTATTTGATCGTATTGTTTTTGTGCGTTTTGGAAAGTCTAAATCAGATCACATATCAAGTTCGTCCTCATTTGAGTCCTGAACAGTAACATTTTAGAATGTATTTAGCACAAGCTAATTTTCGATAAGCATCCAGGGGCAAAAAGCCAGCTTCATGATATGTCCCTAAAATGGAAGCGTAAAGGGGAACTCCCAGGGCTATTCTGTATGCCTTACAATCTGTGCTTTGTAACGTTTTTAGAAGATACTTAGGAGCTGAAAAATATACTTCCTGTGCATATGAAATCCTTGTCCTGACCAGAGAATTTGATAAATGAATTAAAGTGCACGTATCCTGTCCCCAACTCTGGTAACTCACAACTTAAAGAAGATTAAGAGCTTTCCATGCTTGAGTTAAGATATATTCAATATGTGTGTTCCATGATAATTTTGAAGAAAGATGTACACCTAAAAACTTTATGCAAGATGTGTAGGTAAGCACAATGTCATCCATCTTAAAAGTAGGGAGATCATGAAAACTTCCACCAGCATCAAAAAGCATCATATGAGATTTCTCAGCAGACAGACATAACCCATTCTCAAGCATAAATTTAGCGATACTGTCTAAATCTCTTTGATATAATTTTTTTCATGTATGTAATTGACCTTAGAGGTGTGTTCTTTTTTAAAGTAACATTCATCCATAAACATACGTCATCAGCATAGTGAACTAAACTGGAATTTTTAGAAATACTTTTTGTGAGATCATGCGTTAGGATATTAAAAAGCAAAGGGGCAGTTACAGAACCCTGAGGGATGCCCATCTCCACAAATCTCTTGCTAGAATATGTATTTCCTATTTTTGTTTGAATTCTTCTGTTAGCCAGAAATTCTTTGAAGTAATCATAAATGTGACCAGAGAGACCTATCATTTTAAGTTTGTACAAAAGTCGCTCATGCCAGACTTGATCATACGCCTTTTTGACATAAAAAAAAGTTTGCAAGTACATTTTTTCTCCGGGCAAAATTGGCGTTTTTATCTGAGTTGTAAGCTTTACAGGGTGATCAACAGTCGATCAACCTTTTCTAAACCCAGCCTGAGCAGTAGGAATATGTCCGTTTTTTCACAATGATAAGTAAGTCTATTTAATACAGTTTTTTCCATTAGTTTACCACTATGAGAAGTGAGAGCGATAGGACGATAATTATTAATATCAGAGTTAGGTTTGCCCTGCTTGAGAATGGGCACAATGACAGAATCTTTCCAAACAGACGGAATCTTCCCATCTATCCAACATTTTTTCATAATGGTATACAGAAATGTAAAACTGATTGGGAGGTTCCTTAACATTTCGTTTGAGACTGCCTCTAAACTAACTGATGTTTTCTTTGTTGGCAATGACGATATAGCATTTCTTACTTCTTCTAATGTTATTTCTGCATTTAAATAATGTTCGTGGTTTTCTTCTGGGTCAGAGAGCGTGTGTGTGTGTGTTTGTGCATGCATGCGCACGTGTGAGTGTGTGTGTGTGTGTGTGTGTGTGCGCGTGGGTGTGTTTGAGGGGGAGGAGTTGTTGTTCTTATTGTTATGTGTATGTGTGTGTGCACGCAGGTGTGTGCACATCCACTTATATGCTGTATTTAATGGTCTTGTTCTTGTTCCCGAGTCATCTTCTGAACATTCACGCATGCAGTCACAACACACACACACACACATGCGTGTACGCACTCACACGAACATGTGTGTGTGTGTGTGTGCGTTCACTCGCTCTTACCCACACACATATACACATGTGCTTGTGCACGTCCACACCAGCACACGCGCGCACACACATGCATACAATAAGTGCAAAAATGCACACACTCACGCACATGCACACATGCCCCACATACAAAAGACACACACGCACACACAGATACGTACACATATAACCTATATGCAGATACGTGTGCTCACACAAACCCACAAATTACACACACACACACATACACACACACACATATGCACACGCACACACACACACGCACATACATGCAGGCACACACACACACACTCACACACATGCCTGCACACACACACATACACGCACACGCATACGCACACACACATGCGCCCACGCACACACATGGGCCCATGCCCACACATCATACACACACGAGTGCATCCACTACACACACACACACACACACACACACACAAAAAAATGGTAGGTAGGCACCAAGGTCTGACCAGTGCGTTGGACTAATGCGTAGGTCAGACATCCGCTGAGCCATAGCCACGAGACCCTCTTCTTCAATTGTCTCATCTTTGTTGTTAATTCATTTATCCATCAGCTTCAATTCATGCTTAGTGTGGTCTCGAAACGTAGCGGATGTGGTGTAGCGTACATGGACTAGTCTGCATGCAGTGACGCCTCCTTGATGAAACTGAAACTGAAACTGTTCACTGATCTTATTATTGATCAAAGTAACCTTGAAGGTTGTAAATTGTCATAAATATTTAGGACTACTCTTTACCATCAAATTAAGTCTTAATCTAGCATGGAACGAAACGTGCCATAAAGGGTGAAAAGGGTGTACTTCCGACATTAAGAAAGTTGGACTGTTCAGATTGCAGAGTGTTCTACAAAATGTGTGACTCACAAATTGAGTTGCTTCTCACTTACAGTGCTGAGGTTTGGGAATTATATAATACACAGGTAGAAAAGGTACACACCTATGCCATTAGGTGTTTTCTTTATGTTCCAATTCATGCTTCTAACAAAATGCTATATGGTAATATTTGTAGATATCCCTTACATATAGTCTTATATGAAAGGCATTAAGTATTGGTTGAAAACTGTTACAATGGCCTGAAGCGTTCAGTGTAAAAACAAGTCTACAATATGATGGTAAAAAAAAAAATCAGACCAAACAGCATGTAACACTCAAACCATAAAAGAACTTTTCACTGGTCCAAATTTACAAGAAGACTGAAATATGCTCCATCATTCAATATGAAAGAAAGCAAAAAGAAAAAAAAGATCTCAGTTCACCAGATCCTCGATAGAATGTAGTATGTCCATCTTCCCACCAAGACTGTTCACTGAAGGATGTGCGCTGGGTTCTGCATTGTTTGCTAACAAATGACTGTACACATGGGTGAGAATATAGCACCACCAAGAATTACCCAGGGACTCTTCTCCGTCTCAGAGCAGCTATCTACACACACACACCAGTTTCTGTCCCACTGTTCATCATTCACATCACTTCACACTGTTCAGAACAAAGGCAACGCAGGAGTCCACACCACAATCACCAGAAGGTGAAACACCTTCCAACAGAACTAGACTGTCAGGAAAGGTCGGTCACACCTCCCTACCTAGAACAGACTGGGAGCGGGGGTGAAGCCATACCAGGAAAGGTCGGTCACACCTCCCTACCTATAACAGACTGGGAGTGGGGGTGAAGCCGTACCCAGGGAAAGGTCAGTCACACCTCCTACCTAGAACAGACTGGGAGTGGGGGTGAAGCCGTACCACACCACATCACCAAAACGTGAAACACCTTCCAACAGAACTAGACTGTCAAGAAAGGCTGGTTACACCTCCCTACCTAGAACAGATTGAAAGCGGGGGTGAAGCTGTGCCTATGGAAAGGTTGGTCACACCTCCCTACCTAGAACAGACTGGAGTGGGAGTGAAGCCGTACCCAGCGAGAGGTCAGTCACACCTCCCTACCTAGAACAGACTGGGAGCGGGGGTGAAGCCGTACCCAGGGAAAGGTCGGTCACACCTCCCTACCTAGAACAGACTGGGAGCGGGAGTGAAGCCGTACCCAGGGAAAGGTCGGTCACACCTCCCTACCTAGAACAGACTGGGAGCAGGAGTGAAGCCGTACCCAGGAAAGGTCGGTCACACCTCCCTACCTAGAACAGATTGGGAGCAGGAGTGAAGCCGTACCCAGGGAAAGGTCGGTCACACCTCCCTACCTAGAACAGACTGGGAGCGGGAGTGAAGCCGTACCCTGGCAGAGGTCAGTCACACCCTCCCTACCTAGAACAGACTGGGAGCAGGGTTGAAGCCGTACCCAGGGAAACCCTGCCGTGCCGACCCCTGCTGTGTGTACACCCCCTGAGTGCTCTGCACAGTCATGCCTGGGGGCTGACTCCACTGCTGCCGCTGCTGGTCCCCACTGGGATAGCGGTCCCGACTCACGGAGTAGGCCCTGCGCTTGCCGCCGCTGCCCTCAGGGCCCTTCTCCTCCGTCTTCTGCTGGTAGACAGGCAGCTGCTGACTCTTCACAAGGGACAACAGGGCGGAGTAGTGAACACGCGACACCTGAAGCAGGTCTTCCAGAACTGAAATCACAGTGAGCACAAATACTGAACTGACATGGGGAAACAAACACTGAACTGACATGGGGCACAAACACTGACCTGACATGGGGCACAAACACTGAACTGACATCAGGACACTGAACTGACATGGGGAACAAACACTGAACTGACATGGGGCACAAACACTGAACAGACATGGGGCACAAACACTGAACTGACATGCGACACAAACACTGAGCTGACATGTGGCACAAACACTGAGCTCACATGGAGCACAAACACTGACCTGACATGGAGCACAAACACTGAACCGACATGGGGCACAAACACTGACCTGACATGGGGCACACAAACACTAACCTGACATGGGGCACAAACACTGACCTGACATGGGGCACAAACACTGACCTGACATGAGGCAAAAACACTGAACCGACATGGGGCGCAAACACTGACCTGACATGGGGCACAAACACTGATATGGGGCACAAACACTGAACTGACATGGAGCACAAACACTGATATGGGGCACAAAAACTGAACCAACATGGAACACAAACACTGACCCGACATGGGGCACAAACACTTACCTGACATGGGGCACAAACACTGACCTGACATGGAGCACAAACACTGAACTGACATAGGGAACAAACACTGACCTGACATGGGGCACGAACACTGAACCTACATGGGGCACCAACACTGACCTGACATGGGGCACCAACACTGACCTGACATGGGGCACAAACACTGAACCGACATGGGGCACAAACACTGACCTGACGTGGGGCACAAACACTGACCTGACATGGAGCACAAACACTGACCTGACATGGAGCACAAACACTGATACGGGGCACAAACACTGAATTGACATGGGGCACAAACACTGAACCGACATGGGGAACAAACACTGAACCAACATGGGGCACAAACACTGACCTGACTTGGGGCACAAACACTGAGCTGACATGGAGCACCAACACTGACCTGACATGGGGCACAAACACTGACCTGACATGGGGCACATACACTGACCTGACATGGGGCACAAACACTGACCTGACATGAGGCAAAAACACTGAACCGACATGGGGCGCAAACACTGACCTGACATGGGGCACAAACACTGATATGGGGCACAAACACTGAACTGACATGGGGCACAAACACTGATATGGGGCACAAAAACTGAACCAACATGGAACACAAACAATGACCCGACATGGGGCACAAACACTTACCTGACATGGGGCACAAACACTGACCTGACATGGAGCACAAACACTGAACTGACATAGGGAACAAACACTGACCTGACATGGGGCACGAACACTGAACCTACATGGGGCACCAACACTGACCTGACATGGGGCACCAACACTGACCTGACATGGGGCACAAACACTGAACCGACATGGGGCACAAACACTGACCTGACGTGGGGCACAAACACTGACCTGACATGGAGCACAAACACTGACCTGACATGGAGCACAAACACTGATACGGGGCACAAACACTGAATTGACATGGGGCACAAACACTGAACCGACATGGGGAACAAACACTGAACCAACATGGGGCACAAACACTGACCTGACTTGTGGCACAAACACTGAGCTGACTTGGAGCACCAACACTGACCTGACATGGGGCACAAACACTGACCTGACATGGGGCACATACACTGACCTGACATGGGGCACAAACACTGAACTGATATGGAGCACAAACACTGACCTGACATGGAGCACAAACACTGAACTGATATGGAACATAAACACTGACCTGACATTGAGCACAAACACTGAACCGACATGGGTGGGGCAAAAACACTGACCTGACATGGGGCACAAACACTGAGCTGACATGGGCACAAACACTGAACTGATATGGAGCACAAACACTGACCTGACACGGAGAATGGGGCACAAACACTGACCTGACATCGGGGGAACAAACACTGAACTGACATGGGGCACAAACACTGAACTGACATGGGGAACAAACACTGACCCTGACATGGGGCACGAACACTGAACCTACATGGGGCACAAACAATGCTGAACTGACATGGGGCACAAACACTGAACTGACATGGGGCACAAATGAGCTGACATGGGGTACAAAACACTGAGCTGACATGGGGCACAAACACTGACCTGACATGGGGCACAAACACTGAACTGATATAGGGAGAACCACAAAAAGTCTGACATATCTGACCTCAAATACCGATCCAACTCAGTATCAACACAATCTTAATCACAACCATGGTTACCTGGGGTTACATCAGGTTCACAATCAATAAGCAAACTGCACTGTGCCTTAAGCAACTGCTGTACTGAAGCAAACTGCACTGTGCTTTACCCTTTCACCACCAGACATTCTATTTTGCGTAAATCCCCATCGCCAGCCATTTTTCCAAAAAAGCTCTTATTGTATACCAGCATATGTGAAACGCGGATATCTCTGGAACTAAACAACCAATTCTCATGCTATTTTTTTTAAAATGGAGGAGATACAATGTACTTTTATTATATCATAACATGTTAGTAATGGTAAGTCAACAAACAAATTTCAATTTTTTAGTGATTTCAAGTGCAAAAAAAAATGCAAAATAAAAAAAAAATGTTATGTTTCTTCTAAGCATAAAAAATAAAGAAAGAATGCCAACAAACTCTCAACAAGGGAGGAAAAATACTCCACTCACAACTAAAGACCAGAAAGTATGGTATTTCAACAGAAAAGTGCATGAAACAGCCACAAATACAACTACTCCAATAGCAGGGAACACACACACACACACACACACATTCTCATGCCTAACTGGTACACATGTAAGAAAGAAAAAGGGAAACACACACACACACACACACACACACACACACACACACACACGTCCTTTCACTCTCAACAGTAATATATATATATATATTTTTTTTTTATGAACACAAAGTCATTCATGTGCCTGTTGGTCTCTGAACCCTTGCCATTCAGTTGATCTACATAATCAGCTGTACACCCACTCGAAACACATCTGTGCTACTCGCCTCTCACGTGTCAGTTGGCCACGCCCCTTCAACCTCGACCAGCAAGAGTCGGCCCACAGCGTGTGTGTGAAGTTCGTTGCCTAAAGTCTTAGTTCGCTCCCTCACATAGAGTTAGTGAACAGTCAGTCAGTGCTGGCTGGCTCAACGCAAAAACACTGGGGCACACGCGGTAGGGTAGTAAGTGGGCGTCTTATCAGCCTCTCATAACAATTTGGCCACGGTCCAACGCTTCACGTTGGAATAATTCGGTCAAGCCCTCACTAACGTTCTTTACTCGTGACTGTCTGGGTCTTCTTCATCTGTATTAGGAACAACTGACCATCTATTCAATATTCCCAACACTTGATCTGTGGTAAATGTACGGCAAGGTCGAGTACGTAAAGTGCTTGGTGGTGACGTCATAGTGAATGGAAAAACAATCGGAATAAAGTCAATAAAACACTGAACTGAATAGTGTTCTGACAAAGCAAATGGCTGTGAGCATGGGCCAGACCATCCCCCAACTATGACGTTTATTGCTGGCTTTTTATCTCATGAACTAGGATCGTGAGAGTATCGGGAGTTAGGTCACCCTACTTGGTCGCCAAAAGGCGCCTTTGGCGCTCTGCCATCAGATTCATGTTCCAATGTTAGCAAAGTGTTAACCTACAGTGAAATAGTGTGAATACCTCCACCATTAGGATTTTAACAGTGAAACTTGATATGTGGGATGTTCTTTGCCATTTTCATTACAGAATTTACACAACGTGAGCCAGTTCCGTCTATACAGAAACAGTTTATTATTTGACCATATTCCAGTTGCCTTGCAATGATCACTGGGAGCCTGGTGACAAACATGAGGCGAGTGATGAATATTCATAGAACCTTTCACGAAAGTATGTAGAATGGCCACTCTTGTACTGTGGGCTGCACATTCCTATGTCCACAATGAGCCATGTTGATTATCTGAACCGGTCGTGTTACATAGATTGCCTGACGTTTGTTCCATCTCACTGGATGATCACCGCAAGCCACAGAGGAACTGTCAATTTTGAGTCTGAAAAGCCGAATTACACACAGTTTTCCCATGCTGTTTGTGCTTGGCCAAATCATGTGATCTTCGGTCATATTACATAGATTGCCTGACATTTGTTCCATCTCACTGGATGATACCTGCAAGCCACAGATGAACCGCTGATCTTGAGACTGAAAAGCCGAATTACACACATTTTCCCATACTGTTTGTGCTTGGCCAAATCATGTGATCTTGTGGTTCAATCATAGACTTGAGTTGCCTAATTTGATGACTCTAGTTGGTTTTCAGCAGAGAAGAGTTCTAAAGCAGAAGCTGTTCATCTATTCAGAACATTCTAAAATGTTGAGGAAAGTTACATTTTTATTGACTTTGATCGAGGGGGATCAAACTAAAGTGCTTTGATGTGATGCACTGCTCAGAGTTGCAATGTGTACAGGAGAAAATCATAGCATCATGGTAAATTTTGGTACATTCTAGTGACGCACTGAACTGAATTCTAGAGTGTCAGACAGAAATCTTATGCGTCAGAGAAGCACATTTATGTGCAAGAATTATCAATGAGTTCGCTGAGCAGTCCCATCATTTCTGTAGGAAGAATTCAGAAGGTTCTGGGATTTCTTTTTTCTACAAGCAACATGTTTGTATTGCACAGCACCAACATGAAGAGGTCAAAAAGAAAAAAAAAATTCATCAATGACAAAAAACAAAAACAAACAAATGTTTGAAGTGTCAAATAAATAGATGCAGAATGTGAGTAAACTTTCCTGTTCTATTACGAAATAAAGAATGAACATGAAAAAATTCATCAAACAAAAAAGCCAAAATCAATGGCATCATATCAATCATACAAACATCTAGCAGCTTTTTATTTCTCCCATCTTACCATGCCCACTGACCCTTTTCTCTTTCCATCTCAACTGCAGATCTCTTACTTTAAAGAGAACCACCTTTCTTGAGCTCAGTTGCTAAATATTTGCAGAAGTGTGGTGGGGTGTGACACTGGGGTTTCACTTTCCTGCTGTCTGGATGTCAGCCCTGTGACCAGGACTCACCTTTTTTCCAGGTGGGACTTTTCATCGGCTGCGGTCATCACAATCTTCTGCAGGCATGACACCATGGCCATGGTGACCAGGACTCACCTTTTTCCAGGTAGGACTTTTCATCGGCTGCAGTCAGACCAGGACTCACCTTTTTCCAGGTAGGACTTTTCATTGGCTGCGGTCATCACAATCTTCTGCAGGCATGACACCATGGCCGCGGTGGCCAGCACTTGCTGGTGTGCAGACAGGGAAAGGAAGTGCTGCATGTCCACAGCAAAGGGATTCCGTGGGGCAGGGTACATGCACAGTTTCACCAGCTCTGCTGATCTGCCAGATGTGCACATCTGTCACAACACACACACACACACACACACACACACACAGCCAGTCCAGAGTTGAAATATTCAACACACATCATAAGTATTTTAATTTTCACATGTTTATCTTTTCTTTGAGTTCAAATATAAACCAGTCAAAACACTATATTGTCTCAGTAATGTAAAAACCATCAAATGTATATTTTCAATCTAATAAACCTTAGATCACCAGGGTTTTGAGCATGACAAAGAAAAATTATTTCAGGGAACTAGCATCAATATGCCTGACCACTCATTTTCTCAGTATATAATTACATCCACTTCCTTAGACCTTTTCAGTGGTCATTTTCTCAGTATATAATTACATCCACTTCCTTAGACCTTTTCAAACTCAAACTCCAAAGCTGTTTCTCTCTCTCTCTCTCACACACACACACACACACACACACACATACTCCCTACCTTCCCCCAACAATCTCTTGACAATGTTGCTGCTTTCTTTCTTCATCCACCTGAGACCAGTAAATCAAAGCTCTTTTTTCACGTAGTTTTCCCTATTTTCTCTAACCCAGACGCTATGATCCTTAAGAAGACCAAAGCTCTTTTTTCATGTAGTTTTCCCTATTTTCTAACCCAGACGCTACAATCCTTAAGAAGATCAAAGCCCTTTTTTCATGTAGTTTTCCCCTTTTCTAACCCAGATGCTACAATCCTTAAGAAGATCAAAGCCCTTTTTTCATGTAGTTTTCCCTATTTTCTAACCCAGACCCTACAATCCTTAAGAAGATCAAGCTCTTTTTTCACATAGTTTTTCCTATTTTCTAACCCAGAGGTTACAATCCTTAAGAAGCTGCAATGGCCTGGGTCTCTGGAAATGTTTTTCCTGTCCATTATTCTACAATGTCAGTCCTTTGGTTTTTTTCTGTCTTGACCTCTATCTCATTCCCTAAACATTCCCCTGGAGGAACCCTTTAGCAAGACCTTCTGATCAGAATGCAAGACCATATCAATGTAGTTTTCTTGTAAAAGCATCCCGTCAGATTTTCAATGTAAAAACTGCCGCTTTGAGAGCCTGCCAGTTTCCATCACAAAAGAATGCCTTCAGTGCTTTGCTCTTCCCATGAATGGATAAGAACTATACACAATTAAAAAAAGACCTTTTTCTGCAAAAAACATAAACATTCATAGTACAAATTTATCAATTCGTCCAAAATCTGAACTATATCAATATTTTGACTGTCAAAACTGGCCAGGGAAGAGCATGCTGTAATTATTTTCTATGTAAAGGATTGACCCGCCTGATGTTTTATGCTGGACACATGCTGATAAAATCTCCACAAGGATGCATGTACTTACCCAGCATGCTGATGCTTGCTGTGGAGTATGCAACTGGAATGTTTATATCAAATAATACAAAGAAATGTAAATTAATTGTTTTCTTTGCATCACAGTATTTTTTCATCCTTGCTGGAATACTTAAGTTGTGTTACATTCTGTGAAGCAGGCTGGACACAAAAATGCTTTGTTTGTTCCAGAGTGGCCAAGGCCTGCTGATCATTCAGCTCACAGACACAAAAAATGCTTTGTTTGTTCCAGAGTGACCAAAGCCTGCTGACCATTCAGCTCAAAGACTGTTTGTTCCAGAGTGACCAAGGCCTGCTGACCATTCAGCTCAAAGACTGTTTGTTCCAGAGTGATCAAGGCCTGCTGATCATTCAGCTCACAGACTGTTTGTTCCAGAGTGACCAAGGCCTGCTGACCATTCAGCTCACAGACTGTTTGTACCAGAGTGACCAAGGCCTGCTGACCATTCAGCTCACAGACTGTTTGTTCCAGAGTGACCAAGGCCTGCTGACCATTCAGCTCACAGACTGTTTGTACCAGAGTGACCAAGGCCTGCTGATCATTCAGCTCACAGACACAAAAAAAATGCTTTGTTTGTTCCAGAGTGACCAAGGCCTGCTGATCATTCAGCTCACAGACTGTTTGTTCCAGAGTGACCAAGGCCTGCTGACCATTCAGCTCACAGACACAAAAAATGCTTTGTTTGTTCCAGAGTGACCAAGGCCTGCTGATCATTCAGCTCACAGACTGTTCCAGAGTGACCAAGGCCTGCTGACCATTCAGCTCACAGACTGTTTGTACCAGAGTGACCCAAGGCCTGCTGACCATTCATCTCACAGACTGTTTGTACCAGAGTGACCAAGGCCTGCTGACCATTCAGCTCACAGACTGTTTGTTCCAGAGTGACCAAGGCCTGCTGATCATTCATCTCACAGACTGTTTGTTCCAGAGTGACCAAGGCCTGCTGATCATTCAGCTCACAGACTATCGGAACTGAAGTTAGAGAGCAAAATATTTTTGAGAGACATTGGAAATTAACTCTTCTACTACCAAGGTTTTCTGCTGCTTACTTCCCCTTGGAAACCAAGTAATTCTTAGACATTTGTGAAAATTTTCACTTGCTTTCATTAAAATTTTTTTTTAAATACAGTAATGCATGAATTTGCATGCAATTTGTGTGTTCATGTGCAGAAATGAGTAAATAAAAGTCTGAAATGAAAATGAATTCAATATGAGTTTGCTAATGTTGTCTATTTCAACATCATTCGGCCAATGATCAAAATCATACGCACACACAGATGGATCGCTGTTACTTGCATCTTCGTCCTCAGAATCGCTCAAAAGATCCCCGTAACCAACATTAGCTTCAAAGTTCTGTCACTTCACAATCTCTTTTGATGCGTTTAAATTTATTTTCACTAATTTCTTCAGCAGTAAAAAACCTGAAAGGTTTCATCGTTGATGTCTCCATCTTGTAGGAGCTCTCACCACAAGTTTTCGTTCAATTCCATTGCAAAGATTGCTCAAAAATATGACTTTTTCTTGGATTCAAACCAAAACAATCCGCCATTTGCAAAGCCAGTCCATCCAGAATCGCATGTGTGTATTAACGGAAAGTGTGATGTAAGTCGCAAAAGAAGGGATGGTAGGGAGAGACCCACTGGCCGCAGGCCTCGGCGGTTGTGCCCACCCACGGTTCCTGTGTATAGCAGAGATCGTCGGCGGTTCTACCCGCTGACGGTAGTAGGAGAGTTATTAATGTGTATACACATATTACTCTCTCAAACAAATTTTAATGAGAGCAAAATAATGTTGCAATGACATTGGTCTTCAATGAAGCGGCCAGGCGCTTATTTGTCATTGTTCAGTTTCAGTTCTGTAGTACTGTTTCCACAGTCACACCTGTTCGTCCCGATGTCATCCCATTCAGGAATCAGTGTCAGTTCTGTAGTACTGTTTCCACACAGTCACACCTGTTCGTCCGATGCCATCCCATTCAGGAACCGGTGTCAGTTCTGTAGAACTGTTTCCACAGTCACACCTGTTCATCCATTGGAATCCCATTCAGGAATCAGTGTCAGTTCTGTAGGACTGTTTCCACAGTCTGACCTGTTCATCAAATGGAATCCCATTCAGGAATCAAATGTGGTCACTCTCATTAAACCAGCCAGTTGTTGGTTATCATACTTTGAACAGCTGTCTGTCAGGAACAGCCAACTTTTTCTCTTTTTTTTTTTTCTATGTGTGTGTGTGTGCGCGCGCGCATGAGAGAAAGAGACAGAGAAAGGGGGGGGGGGGGACCACTGATGACTCCCTCACAGGCAGTTTTCCCCCAAGTCAACAATATATCAAACCCGCAGCTCTTAACTGAATGGAGAATAAACAATTATTTCATTGGAACCGATTTGCAATTCTTCAAGCTGAAAAAAAAAAACTGTTAGATTATCCTGGTTGCCAAACTCACCAAATAAGAATGTGAAAGGTAAAGATAATGCCTAAATAATACAGTTACCAGTTAAATCAATACTGCAACATCAGACTGTGGGGAAAAGAAGTGGATGTTACTAATAATAATATATTTATCAACAAAATCAATATCACAACATCAGACTGTGGGCAAAAGGAAGCGGATGTTATCAATATTGGAACATCAGACAATGAAAAATGAGGCAAAGACATTTGACAGCTGTCGATCATTACCTTCATTTTCCCACTTGCTGGTGGATTTGAGACGCAGAGGGTGATCTTTTTCGCCGTCTCCTGCCCCGGACATTTTCATCAGCCGCTGGTGATTGGACCGCACCCACACATAGGGGCAGGAGTACCGAGAGTAGCCCGCTATGAGGAACACTGTGGTGTTGGAGGCCTGTGCAGAGAATACAGCCTTCTTTTCTTCTATCCATTCATCCCCTTCCCCCTATCTCCTCCCCCCCCCCCCCCCCAAACTCGCTCCAATCAATGAAGTTTAAGAATGTGTGTGTGTGTGTGTGTGTGTGTGTGTGTGTGTGTGCGTGCGTGCATGCGTGCGTGTGTGTGCGTGCGTCTGCGTCTGCGTGTGTGTGTGTGTGTGTGTGTGTGTGTTGAAGATACCCACACTTCCTGACGAAACAAAAAGGGTGTGTTTTGTATGTGTGTGTGTGTGTGTGTGGGTGTGCTCGCATGTGCAGTCACAGACAAATGTAATACTTTGTCTGCATGCAGCTCTGGTTTAAACTTTAACCAAATCTTATTCAGTGCATGTTAACTGTCATCATGGTATTAGTTCATGAGGTTCGACATAACCATCTTAGAGATCCTTACACATTTAATTTCAAACACAATCACATGCAATCCATTTATCATTACAGTGGGGAAAATGGATGAACTCAATATTTCTAACCCAATTCTGTGTAACTGTGGTGTGTGCTTTTGTGTGGATGTGTATATGTGTGCGTGCGTGTGTGGACAAGGCGGAGGAAATCACGTGACTGATTCAACGGCTTGGAGGGCGGTTTCAACAACGCACTGTGGAGTGTGAAGGGCACGTCAGAGCACGGAAGAAGACCTGGCCATCCACTGCAGCCAAGGAGGCCCCCAGTCGTAACAATTCTTTGTGCCACTGGACTCTGGCTTCTGCGGCCGAGAGGGTGGGGTTGTTCCAGTGCAACAGCTTCCCCACCAAAAACCAACTCACGCACAGGTTTTTGTGCAGATCCCCCTTTCTTTCCCCAAACCAATCCCCTCATACTTCCCTCTTCTGACTCAGAAAGTCCTGCGGCGATGGGGGCGGGACGAAGCGACAGGTAGCGGTTACTACTGGCAGTCGTAGTTCCAAGCCTACACGTAGGCGGCCTGGACAGATGGTCGCTCTCCATTGTACCCGGGGCAGCAGTGGAGTTCGGTAGCATCCCAGGTGTCTGAGCAGCCCTTTTCAGGACAGCACTGCTCACCCTAGTAAGGGAAGGGACTAGAAAAGGTGTCCTAAAAATTGCCTGCCCTATAACTAACTGGCCAGCATGCCGCAGCTGGCAGTTAACCCTCTTAGCGGTCGAAAAGAAAAAAGAGGAAGAAAAAAGACTCATTATCGGTGCATGGAACGTGCGCACATTGCTGGATAGAGAGGACACAACACGCCCCACACAGAAGAACTGCTCTTGTAGCCAAAGAGCTGGCGCGATACAGGATTGACATCGCTGCGCTCAGCGAGACTCGCTTTGCTGGGGAGGGAGCAATCTGTGAACCAGAGGGAGGCTACACTTTCTACTGGAAGGGAAAAAAGCAGATGACGACAGACAGCATGGAGTTGGATTTGCCATCCGCAACACTCTGCTACACCAACTCCCTGATCTCCCCACCGGCATCAACGAACGACGACTGATGAAACTGCGCTTCCCCGTCGGTCGCTCCAGGCATGTCACCATCATCAGTGCCTACGCCCCCACACTCACAAGCTGTGAGGAAGACAAGGAGAGATTTTATGAAAACTTGGACTCTCTTGTGAAAGTCAACTCCTGCAAGCGACAAGCTAGTAGTCCTAGGGGACTTCAACGCAAGAGTGGGGACAGATCACCAGAGCTGGAGGGAGTTCTGGGTTCCCAGGGAGTCGGCAAGATGAACAGCAACGGGCTACTGCTCCTGACTGTGTGTGCTGAGAACGGTCTCACCATCACCAACACCCTCTTCAGACTGGCCAACAAACACAAAACCACGTGGATGCATCCAAGGTCCAAGCAGTGGCATCTTATAGACTATGTCATTGTTCGACGGCAGGATACACGGGACGTGATGATCACCAGAGCCATGCGAGGAGCTGAGTGTTGGACAGACCACCGTTTAGTGAGGGCGGTCTTCAATTTTCACATAGCCAGAGTCCAACGCAGGAAGCCCAAGGGCTGCTCGATCAAAATTCAACATCTCAAAACTGCAGAACCCTCTCGTAAAAGAGAAATTCCAAACTCACCTAGATGAGACTCTGACTGCTCAGGGACCGCTGACTGGAGACCCAACAGAACAATGGAACCAGTTCAAACAGACGGTGACAGAGTCAGCCAAAGCCACTCTAGGCCTCAAGAAGCGTGTCCACAGGACTGGTTTGATGAAAACAATGAAGACATCAACAAACTCTTAGAAGAGAAACACACTGCCTATATCAACTGGCAGAACGATCTATCCTCCATCTCCAAGAAGGATCGCTTCAAGCCTCTCCAGAGCAAAGCCCAGAGAGAACTGCGCACAATGCAAGACAGCTGGTGGGGACAGGAAAGCTGATGAGGTTCAACGATATGCCGAGCTGAATTACTCCAAAGAGTTCTTCAACTCGCTCAAGGCTGTCTACGGACCACAGAGACCCAGCACCACCCCACTCCTGTCTGCAGATGGCAAGACCCTGCTGAAAGACAAGGACACAGCATCACACAACGCTGGAGGGAACATTTCTCCACCTTACTCAACAGACCGTCCACAGTCGACTCTTCAGCCTTGAACGCTATCCCGGAGAAGCCGGCCCTGGAAGAGCTTGACCTCCTACCCAGCCTCGAGGAAATCACTAAGGCAGTGAAGCAGACGAGCAGTGGTAAGGCACCAGGCATGGACGGCATCCCAGCCGAGATGTACAAGGCAGCCGGTCCAGTGGCCCTGGACACTCTCCACACGACATACTCTGCAGCGTTTGGGGGGAGAAACCATGCCACAAGACTTTCGAGATGCCACTGTTGTCTCCCTGTATAAAAACAAGGGCAGCAAGTCTGACTGTGGTAACTACTACCGAGGCGTCTCCCTCCTCTCAGTCGCTGGGAAAATCCTTGCAAGAGTCATCTTAAACCGCCTGATCAGCGCTGTGTCAGAACCGTCACTGCCAGAGTCACAGTCTGGCTTCAGACCAGGCCGCAGCACCATCGACATGGTCTCTCGGTGAGACAGGTCCAAGAAAAGTGTATTGAGCAGCGGATGGACCTCTACGCTGTCTTCATCGACTTAACAAAAGCCTTCGACACGGTGAACAGGGAGGCGCTGTGGGTCATACTCTCCAAGCTTGGCTGTCCGAGGAAATTCACAAAAATCATCCGCCTATTCCACGACGACATGGTTGGCCTTGTGCTTGTTGGGGGGTGACAGCTCTGCTCCCTTTGAAATCTCGAACGGCGTCAAGCAGGGCTGTGTCCTTGCTCCGGTCCTGTTCAACCTGTTCTTCACGTGCATGCTGAACCATGCCCTCGGAGATCTCGACAGAGGCATCTACATCAAGTACAGGCTGGACGGCTCTCTGTTTGACCTTCGTCGGCTGAGCGCCAAGACCCGAACAGTCGAGAGACTTGTGACTGACGCACGCACTGTTTGCCGACGACTGTGCCCTGATGGCACACACAGAAGCGGATCTCCAGTTCATTGTCAGCAAGTTTGCGGAAGCCTCTCGGCTTTTGGCCTCACAATCAGCCTTGGAAAAAACGGAAGTGCTCTACCAACCCTCCCCAGGCCTAACAGTGCAACCTCCCCCCACCATCACCATCGGAGGCACCACTCTGAAAACTGTCGAGCACTTCAAGTACCTCGGGAGCGTCATTTCCAGTGATGGCTCTCTTGACAGAGAAATCTCTGCCAGGATCAGCAAAGCCAGCCAAGCTCTTGGCCGCCTACGTACTCGTGTGATGACCCACAAAAGCATCAAGCTCGACACAAAGATCAAGGTCTACAAAGCTGTTGTTCTCACTAGTCTCCTCTACGGCTGTGAGTCCTGGACGCTGTACCGGGAAACACACGAAACAGCTTGAACGCTTCCACACGAGATCACTACGAGCGATTATGGGCATCAAGTGGCAAGACCGAGTGACCAACCTCGAAGTCCTGGACAGGGCCGGTCTGCTCAGCATCGAAGCCATGATAATGAAGGCCCAGCTTCGCTGGACTGGACATGTCATCCGTATGGAGCCTCACAGACTGCCTCGGCAGTTGCTCTACGGAGAACTGAGGCAGGGCCAGAGACCCAGAGGCCGCCCCCAAAGAAAGCGCTTCAAAGACTGTGTAAAGACAATCTGAAGCACAGCTACACGCCTGCAAAAGACCTAGAGTTTTGTGCCCAAGACAGAGCAGTATGGCGAAGTCTAACCAGGAAGGCCCAGGAAGAATTTGAAGACAACCGCCGCAACCACATATGCTGGACACACAGTGATGGTTCCCCAAGCAGCAGCAAGACTGAGAGGTTTGTAGACTGTCATACTCACATTGCAGCAGCAAGACTGAGAGGTCTGTAGACTATCATACTCACATTGCAGCAGCAAGACTGAGAGGTCTGTAGACTATCATACTCACATTGCAGCAGCAAGACTGAGAGGTTTGTAGACTATCATACTCACACTGCAGCCGCAAGGCTGAGAGGTTTGTAGACTGTCATACTCACATTGCAGCAGCAAGACTGAGCAGTCAGCAGACAGTCATACTCACATTGTAGCAGCAAGACTGAGCGGTCAGCAGACTGTCATACTCACATTGTAACAGCAAGACTGAGCGGTCAGCAGACTGTCATACTCACATTGTAGCAGCAAGACTGAGCGGTCTGCAGACTGTCACTCACATTGTAGCAGCAAGACTGAGCGGTCTGCAGACTGTCACTCACATTGTAGCAGCAAGACTGAGCGGTCTGCAGACTGTCACTCACATTGTGCAGCAAGACTGAGCGGTCAGCAGACTTCACACTGTAGCAGCAAGACTGAGCGGTCTGTAGACTGTTATACTCGTATTGTAGCAGCAAGACCGAGGGGTCTGCAGACTGTCATAGTCACACTGTAGCACCAAGACTGAGCAGTCTGCAGACCGTCATACTCACATTGTAACAGCAAGACTGAGTGGTCGGCAGACTGTCATACTCACATTGTAGCAGCAAGACTGAGCGGTCTGCAGACTGTCATACTCACATTGTAACAGCAAGACTGAGCGGTCTGCAGACATGGGGAGTTTGTATTATACTCCCTGTTTGTCTAAGTATACTAACCATGTCAGACCATAGCATTAAACGGCTGTCAGTCAGCTCTGTCAGGCCGAAGTTTTGTCGCGAATGCAGTCATAAGATAGTCACGTGACGCCCCCCCTACTTCCGCCTACGGAAGATGCCGATGTTCGTCTACTGTACGTCATTCAATGAGGCCTGTGTGCAAGGCAACCCCCAGGAACCTTGGCGCTAGAGGGGAAGGCAGGGCGGGCATTAGAGTCTGACATGGTAAGTATACTTAGCCAAACAGGGAGTATAATACAAACTCCCCATTTTGGCGTCGTATACTATACCATGTCAGACCATAGCAGAATTTAAAGGAATAGGAGGAGGGCCGAGCGCCCTAATGGTTCCTGGGGTAGACCGATATGGCTGCATTGGCCGCCACAAATGAAATCCCTTTAGAACCATCAGCCCTGGTCAAGCGGATGTCCCTTAAATAAAAGTTTATGAAAGGGTTCTCCGAACGCCAGTAGGCTGCCTCCAGGAGATGGCGCACGGGGACAGAGTGCTGGAACGCTGTGGACGTGGCCAGTGCTCTGACCTCATGGGCTCGAGGGGAAAGGGCTGGGAGGTCTGTGTACGCCTGGGCATAGGCAGATCTGATAGTATTGGATAGCCACCTAGAGATAGTGCCCGCCGATATGTCTTTCTTGTTGTTGGGGTTGATGGAAATAAGAAGGCGTCTCTGCGAGGAACCCCTGGGGCGGGAACGCTCCCAGTAGTATCTGAGGCACCTAGAGGGGCACAGGTCCATGTCCCCGCCATGCTTGCTGCCTAAGATATCCGCTAGAGAGCGGATAAGAAGGGAAGGAGAGGCCGTGCCCGGTTCCTGGTTCTTCGCTAAGAACTCAGGCAGGAACTTAAGCGAGACCGAGCCGTCTCTGTGAAAGGCGATGTCCCGAGGGTCCCCGCTGAGGGCATGAATCTCACTTCGCCTTCTGGCTGAGGCCAGGGAGAGAAGGAAGGTGGTCTTGAAGGAGAGAAGGTCAAAGGGAAGGGAGCGGAGGGGCTCGAAAGGGGGTTTTCTGAGGGCGTTGAGTACCAGAAAGAGGTCCCACATGGGGG
>JADBJO010023862.1:10000-25960 GCA_016801955.1 Conus betulinus | reverse complement strand
GGACGAGGAATCGGTGTATGTCTGGTCTGCGTACGGTAGGGCATGCGTGCCGTGCGTGTGCGGATTGGTGTGTGTGTGGTGGTGTGTGTGGTGTGGTGTGTGTGTGTGTGTGGGTGTGTGTGATTGCGCGCGCGCGTTTGTGTGGGGTGTGGTGTGTGTGTGTGGTGGTGTGTGTGTTGTGTGTGGTGTGTGTGGGAGTGTGGTGTGAGAGAGAGAGGGAGTAGGTGGTGTGCGTGCGTATGTGTGTGCGTGCGTGGTGTGTGCGTGTGGGGTGTGTGTTGTGTGGTGTGTGCGTGTGTGTGTGTGTGGTGTGTGTGTGGGTGTGGTGGTGTGTGTGTGTGTTTAGGAGAGAGAGGGGGGGTGGGGGAGAAAGAGAGAGAGATAAGAAAGGAGTAGAGAGAAGAGAGTTGAAGACGTACCGAAAATTGACAGACAGAGACAGACAAACGGACAGACAGAGCTGATGAGGGAGGGAGGGAGGGAGACAGAGGAGGGAGAAGAGGAGAGAGAGGAGGTGAGAGAGATGGAGGGTGGAATGAGAGGAGTTTGGAAGAGGGGGGGGGGGGGGGGGGGGGGGTGCTTGGGGAGGGGCGGGGGGGGGGGGGGGGGGGGCCGAGGGAAAGTTGCAGACTGCAGTAAAAGATTAAAGAGCAAGCCTAGTCAGTCGCTTTTTCTTCAGAGCCTAATCTGTCTGGCCGAATGTGGGTAAGTAAAAAAAAAGTTCAAGGGAAACTGCCCGCGCCATAAAAAACAGATTAGACAGAGGATGGTGGAACAGTCTCCCCAGCCACTCCCCCTTCTCTTCTGCTGGCTGTGGTGGCCACACAGGGAAAACACAGCATGAGACTGAAACGTCACATACCACTACCAGCACCAGCATTCAGACAACACCCACCATGGTAACAGAGAACAACGATGAAAATAACACCACCACCCCCCCCCCCCCCCCCCCCCCCCCCCCCCCCCCACCCAAAAAAAAAAAAGAACAATAAATAACTGATCAACGTTGACAAATGAATCACAAGATAAAAACGACGGGTTTCGACCTCTTACGTCTTCTTCAGGCAAGATAAACCACACTCAGGACAACGAAAATGAAGAACGAGTAATCACTTACCTTTGTCAATAAAGAATGCTGCTCGTTTTAATTTTCGTTGTCCTGTGTGTGGTTTATCTTGCGTGAAAAAGATCTAAGAGGTCGAAACGCGTCGCGTTTTGTCTTGTAATTCGTTTCACCACTTGGTTCGGCGGAGTTATTAAAAATATTTTTGTTCAGTTTGATTAGATGTCCTTCTGCAGTCGCTTTATTTATACTAATAACAACTGAAGTAATACGCCCACGAAAAGATGCGTGGATGACAAAACTGTTTTTTTTTTTGTTGTTGTTGTTGTTGTTGTTTTTCTTTTTGGTTTTTTTGTTGTTGTTGTTTTTTTTTTCGTTTGTCTTTTATTTCCTCATCCTTGCCGTTTTCTATCATATCTTTTTTTCGCCGTCGTACTTTCTGGAATGTCTTGTTTTTGTTTTGTCCTCTGCTTCTGTGTTCCTGGCTGTCTTGAAATGCAAGTCTGGTAAAGGCTGATATGGAGAGACAAGTGTACTGTGTCACCTTGACCATCATCCCCAGAGAGAGAGAGAGAGAGAGAGAGAGAGAGAGAGAGAGAGAGAGAGAGAGAGAGAGAGAGAGAATGAATTCCCTCCGCTCCCCTTCTCCCCCTCCCCCTTTTACATGCTACTCACCCCTCATCCTGCTACCATCCCCTTTCTTCTTCCTCACCATACGCACAACGTTATAGCAACCATAGGCACTGATAAATCGCGCTCTTGACAACCACTCGATACAGAATGAGAGAGAGAGAGATACAGTGACAAAGAGAGAGACAGAGATAGGGAGAGCCAGAAAAGGACAGACAAACAGACTGACAGGCACACACAAAGAAAGTGTGAGAGGGCAGACAGACAGATAGATACTGTCTGTTACATATAACGAACTCTGTGCTTCTTTTTGATTCTGGATTTACCACACAAATTGTATACCTGGACGTTTCAAAAGCATTCGATCGTGTATGGCACAGAGATCTCTTATTAAAGCTAAACGCCGTCGGGATATGGGGGAAATGCTAGACTTCCTGAGAGACTACCTCTCAGCCATTCCCAGGCAGTAGTCATAAAAGGTGAACAATCCATTCTCCAGAGGCTTTCTGCAGGAGTGCCACAGGGATCCGTATTAGGTCCCTTACTGTTTCTAGTCTACATTAATGATAAAGTACATGATGTCGTTTCTGTAATCAAGCTATTCGCCGATGATACTAGTTTAGCACTTTCTCTGTCTAACCCTGTAATCCGCGCTGATATCTTAAACTCTGACCGGGAAAAGATTTCTGAATGGGCAAAGCGCTGGAAGGTTAAATTTAATGAGAACAAGACAGAACCGATAAATATCATTCGAGATCGCAAACAAATGTATCCACTGACATTCGGTAACACACTCTGCAGCCAGTTAAAACACACAAACATCTTAGTCTGATTGTTCAAAATAACTGTAGATGGGATGAACATATCAGATGTATGGTAAAGAAGGTTGATATGTTGACTGCTTGCTTACGAAACTACTAACATAAGATATCAAGGAAAGCATTAGATACCATGTTTACATCATTCATCTTGCCGCACTTTGACTACGCTAATATTCTATGGGGCAACGGTAGTAAGACACAAGCAAACATGCTAGAAAATATTCGTTTAGAAGCAATTCTCATCATCATATGAGACGTACGTGTCAAAGACACAAGTCACAAAAAAATGTATGAAGAGTCTGGATTCTGTTCCTTAAAAGACAGGAAAAGAAGACACAAACTAATCAAGTTTGATTTAAAAAAATGGGTCAATGGTTTGTGTCCAGAACACTTAAGTAGCCTAGTACCAGATTCTGGTATCACCAAGAAATCCATATTCACGGCAAAAGACCTCTTGAAAGACACTGCCTCTATGTAAAATATAGGTATACAAAAGCTCATTTATTCTAACCGCAACTTAATTCTAGAACGACCTTCCAGATAATATAAAATCCAAAAATCTCTTAGCGAATTCAAACTTTTAATTTCAGGGGATGACTCTGTTGTACCCTATTATTACTATCATGGAGACAGAAACGAGCAGATTCACCAGTGCAGACTCCGCCTAGGAATGAGTGATTTAAATCAAGACCTAGTTAACCTTTATTTAACAGCAGATCCAGTTTGTCAAAGTGGTACCGATTCAGAAACGGCCGAACATTTCCTATCATATTGTCCAAATTACACTAACATCAAAAGAGACACGATTTCCCCTCTTCCACCCAATCTACTCAAAGCTGGTATTCTTCTCCGCGGTAAACAATTCCTCCGACGTGAAAATGATGAAGCTATATATTCAAAAATGTTCATCGCTTTAGTAAACAATCTAAAGGTTTTTTTAAGAACATGTTAATAAAAACTTCGCTTTCAGTAAAATGAGATAAATGTCTACGATAATGAAACATTAGAGCAGAACTCTCTCTCTCTCTCTCTCTCTCTCTCTCTCTCTCTCTCTCTCTCTCTCTCTCTCTCTCTCTCTCTCTCATCCATCACCACCACCACCACTAGAACAAGAAGAACACTCAGTCAAAAATAGTGGTTAATGATGCATCTCAAAATAGTCAGGGGTCAGACCAGCAGCAACAACACATTATCACCTCGTCAGCTCTTTGCACAACTACAGGATGACACCCGATGTCTCAAATGTCATTATAGCTGATTCGGCCATACGAAAACATTATCCCAAGCCTCCTATTCTACAAAGGTAAGAGCCAAATCATCCGTGTTCCAGGTCTCACTGTCGATATTCTTATTCACTGGCCTAAATACATTCCACGCAACAATAATCATAGCAAATCATACTTCACATTGGAATAAACACGTGCAAACATCCATCTGTCACGGAAAAATATGAATGCAATTAATCAAAAACATCAAACATGTTTTCCCCTCAGGGTAGACTATTGGCTGCCTCCATCATCCCCCCCCCCCCCCCCCCCCCCCCCCCCCCCCAACCCCAATGGGACAACATCCCCACAAAAAGACCGTACACCTCTCAACCTTGACCGTCGCAAAATTGTGTGCTGCTAAAGAAAACATTGTGTATGCCGACCACACCTCCATTTTCATCACCAAAAGCGGAGCTCCACGAAAGGACACCGACTCCGATCACTTCCACCCCAGCCTCAAATACGCCGACCCAAATTACTGCAGACAGCCACTGCTGAGAACGCCCATTATAAGACCATGTGGCGAGAGCTGGATGCAGTCCTCACTCACCCCAGCCTCCCAACTACGATACGAACACCAACGAGACACTGCTCTCGTTTGTGGTCAATGCCACAGCAGCCGCAGACCTCCATCCTGCTCCCGGTCCAACAGCCACCTACAATGCCTCGAACAACAGATGAGTCTATTCCCATCCTCCACCTCTGGCGACGCGACATCCAGCTACCTCTACCTCTGTTCATCTTTGACAACCCGACATCCAGCTACCCATCCTCCACCTCTGGCGACCCGACATCCACCTACCCCTGTCTCACCTTTGACAACCCGACATCCAGCTACCCATCCTCCACCTCTGGCGACCCGACATCCAGCTACCCCTGTCTCATCTTTGACAACCCGACATCCAGCTACCCATCCTGCACCTCTGGGGACCCGACATCCGCCGTCCTATCTTCCACCTCTGGCGCCCCGACTTTCAACTTCCCATGTACTGCCTCCGCCCCACAAAACATGTCCACGCAATGTGTGTGTTTTCGAGACTCAAGTGTGAGACATACACAAAGAGTGTGTGTGTGTGTGTGTGTGTGTGTGTGTGTGTGTGTGTGTGTGTGTGTGTGTGTGTGTGTGTGTGTGTGTGTGTGTGTCGTAAATGCGAGCGTGCGTGCGTGTGTGCGTGTGTATCAGTGTGTGTGCTGAGTGTGTGGGTGCGTGAGTACAAGCGCAAGCGTGAGAGCACAGATTTATATACAAGTTCCACTATGTTAAATACAAGTACCAATATGTTTAAATACCTACACCCCACCACTCCATTCCCCCCATCCCCTCACTTCCCTTTTTTATTGTTATTATCACTTTTTTCCCGAACAAGTATAGAGATGGTCTACTCATGGACACTGAGAATGTGTGAACACACAACACTTATATCTGTTTTTGTTTGCCCTCAGAACATCGATTGTGTTTATTGTTCTGTACTTCCTATCTACCAGCGTGTGAAGATAGTTGTCGTCTTAGGCTGACACTACAAACTTTGTAGTGTCATCGTTGCAATTTCAGAGTGACTTGTGTACACCAGCAACTGTGGTAGGTGGCTCGTGCAGGTGCTGACGTTTTTTGGTGCTCGTGCAGGTGCTGCCTCCTGACATTGGGACCAATTTCTCACCGCCACAGATTGTTCGTGAATTACATTTTAAAAGAAAAACGGCTTTTTTTTTTTTTTTTTTTTTTTTTTTTTTTGTTTTTTACTTTTTCCCTTTTCTTAATCTACACTCTTTAAATCTGCTCTAAAGTGGATTGTGCTCATAGCACTAATGGCATCCTCTTATTTGCACCGCTGTAAACATTGATTTTTTCTTTTTGTTTCTTTTTTGTGTTATCGTCATTCACTGTTTTAGGCTTAATACTTTGCTAATCTTTCTTTCTATTTGTTCGACATTGTGCTCCAGCCATTACTCTTTTTGTTGTTTGTTGTTTACTGGTTTATTGAGTTTTCTAAAGATATCTGTCTTTTGGCATATAATAGTTAACCTTTCTTTCTGTGCGTTTGTCATCATTGTGCGTTATCCACAAACGTTACTTTTCTTACCTGCAATCTGGTTTATTGATCTAAAATTCTCTGTGTCTCTTTTGTGGTGAAAACTGTCTTCCTCGTCGATTTTGTGTCACTTTCCCTTACTACCCATGCCTTCCCATAATCCCGCTATTCCAGGACTTAAAGTTGGACATCTCAATTTCTATCATTTATTTAATAAGGTCCATGAAATCTCATCACTCTTAAAACAATCACCCCATCCAGTAAAAGTATTTAGAGTAAGTGAAACAAGGGTAGACTCTCTAATCACAGATAATCTTATTAGCATTCCTGATTACAACATAGAACGACGCGACAGTGATCAAACCCAACATACTGGCCTTGCCGTATACATTCATCAATTAACTGCTAACACTACCCGACGCAGAACTGATCTTGAAACTAATACTGTTGAATGTATCTGGATTGAAAAAAAAAAAAACTCCAAATCACCGCCATTAATAGTCGGACATTTAGATAGATACCCATCTTCTACATACGAATGGTATGACAACTTTGTACAAAAGATGGATCGGATCTGTCACAAAAAAATTCAAATATACAACTGTTAGGGGACTTTTAATATTGATATGTGAAAACAACAACAACCAGCTTGGACAAGTACACTGTCACTTAATGCACTCCATCACTTAGTACAAACCCCAACGAGAATAACTAAAACAACTGCGATCTTGTATATACAAACAATAAATCTGCAATATTAGATGTTTCAGTGGTATATTCTGGTATTAATGATCACTGTCCAGTCTTCTGCACGTGGTCCTTCAGACTCCCAAAACCACCACCCAAGGATCACACGACCATCCAATACCGGTCTTTCAAAAAGTTTAACGAAACAGCATACCCCTTTGACTTAAACATTTCCCCATTTCACTTCAACTTATAATTCTCCGACGTTAACGATGCACTGTCCTTCTGGTACTGCACATTCTTCACCATCAGAAATAAACACGCGCCGTTACATCAAAAAAGAGCTAGGCATCCGCAGATGAACCCGTGGTTAACAACACAGAATTGCTGCAAGAAATGGTTGTACGTGACCAAATCAAGGCAGCAAATTTATTTGACGAATACAAAGAGCAGAGAAACTTTGTTTCAAACGAGGTTGAAAAAGAAGCCAAACGAGACTACTTCAGTCAAATGATTACGGATGCAAAAACCACGGCGCCTATGTGGCGGGCAATAAACACTATTGTACACAACAAGCGTACAGATTCACAAAATTCAAACACAAACATCACTCCGGACGAATTTAATACCACTTTCTGTCATTATTAGATATCATTACTCAAGCTCCACAGATTATAAGAGAGCACCAAATGAATATACATGCCCAACTTCCTTAATATCATTTTGCAAACAAAAACCTGGATCCAGTAACTCGCTCAAATTCCTCTTCTTGCTGTACATAAAGCAGGAATGCACATAACTCGCTTAAAGAATAAAAAATACATGGGTCCTGATAACATACCCGTATTTCTTCTCAAACTCGCTGTACTTTACATTGCTGAGTCTCTTACATAATATATAATTTATCCATTGTAGCTAATGTCTTCCCTCAAGCGTTCAAAAATGCCAAAGTGATCCCCCTTCCAAAATCAAACGACTTGTCGGATCCAAATAATTTCAGACATATATCCTTACTATCAATTCTATCCAAACCCCTCAAAAGACACATACACACACACGTATCTCAGTTCATGGAGAAAAACAAACTATTCCACCCACTTCAATCTGGATTCTGATCTAATCACTCCTGCCATACAGCATTATCACGAATGTGTGACTCATGCCTTTCAAATATAAACCAATCACAAATGACAGGGGTTGTCTTTCTTGACTTCGAAAAGGCGTTTGATCTTGTTGATCATTCCATTCTTCTAAAGAAACTATCTATCTACTTAAACCGTACCCCGTAAGTCTTATTATTCCAATCATACTTGAACGATAGGACTCAGTATGTGGTGCGTAATGGCAAAACCTCCGCTTCAGACTTTCTCAGACATGGAGTCCCACAAGTCTCAGTACTAGGCCCCCCTCCTATTCTGCATCTTCATCTATTTTACTATTGTCCGTATCAGATGATGACTTGTCACTCCAAACGAATGATGTTGATCTACAGACGATAGCTTCTCTCCAGGAAAGTCTAAACGACGAGTCAGACTGGTGTCATTCAAACTCAATGGTTATACACCCAGCCAAAACCAAATCTATGATTATGACTACCAACCAAAAGCACCAATTGACCCCTCTTTGCCTCGTGAGCATCATGTTTTAGGGGTAACGATAGATAAAGAATTGAAATGGCTATCTAATCTCAATAACGTATGCATGGTAGTCTCAAAACACCTTTTCCTGTTATCTCAATTAAAGCACTACGTCAACAGTACTGTGCTTAAACTTTTCTTCAATGCACACATAATGTCACGTATCAATTACGCTTCAACAGTGTGGGACGGGAGTAGTGATGTCCACAAAAAAGGCTGAATCTCTCTCCATAGACGCGCAGCAAAACTCCTCCCATTCAGCTGTTTCTCTAACAACAGACGAAAAACTAAAAAGGCTGAAAATGATTCCTCTGAGTAAGCAACTGGAATTCAATAAAGCATCATTTATGTTTACAATCTTTAAATATACTATGCCATGTTATAGCAATGCCCTTTTTAACAAGATCGAACAGCTCTTCTTGCTCGACGAAATTCCTTCTTCCCTACCCACGCATTGATCTATGCAAAAGAAGCCTAGCTTACTCTGGACCATATGTCTGGGACTCACTTCCACCGAATCTACAAAACATGAATACTTTAAAACTTTTCAAGAAACATTTGCATAAACATTTTATGTCTCAGTAATTTGATTATTCGATTAAAATGATTAGCGTCCATTCGCAAAGTCTTCTGTGAACCATACTTCGAACACATCGTCTAAACATATAACCTACTCCGTTAAATCGCTCATCCCCACTCCCACTCTGTATACCATCCCTTTTCTTCCCCCCCCCCCCCCCCCCCCCCCCCTCCTCTGACCTCTCTCGCTGTAGTTTTTGTTTGTTTGCTTGCTTGCTTGTTTATTTATTTGTAAGTTTCCTTGTTTCACCACCATATCATTATCACTTTTATGAATAGCTTGCTTATCATTGTAGAATTAGATAACAATGTTGCTATGTTGAATTGTCAGTATGAATGAAATGTGTTGATACAATGTATGCGTGACAAGGTCAGATTGTAAGACTAGGCTTTGGCCTAAAATCTTCATCCTTGCGTATTAAAGACCAATCAATCAATCAATCAATCAATCTCTCTCTCTCTCTCTCTCTCTCTCTCTCTCTCTCTCTCTCTCCCTCTCACACACACACACACACACACACACACACACACACACACACGCACCCCCCCCCCCCCCCCCCCCACACACACACACACACACAACGTTTCATAAAAAAAGTTTAATAATGTGTGAGTTGTGATTCGCTTGCATTTTATTGCCTTTAGTGTTTACTCTTTCCTTTACTACTATCTTTTTTTCTATTTTTCCTTGATTTTGTACATGTTCGCATTTATGTATATATGCATGTGCAATGTATGTGCGCATGTAAATATTTAAATATATGTATACGTGTGGGTATGTATACCTTTGCGTCTATTATCTAGAACAGAAACTCTGATAGTCTCCTGGTATCTCCTTTGTCACATAAGTAATCAGTAACATTTGAACACATTATATGCGCTAGCTTGTTGTTGCTCAAATTTTGACATTTATTGTAAAACCATGTGACTGCAAAGTGGAAATCAAATATTTAAAAACAGACAGACAGAGAGAGAGAGAGAGAGAGAGAGAGAGAGAGAGAGAGAGAGAGAGAGAGAGAGAGAGACAGACAGACAGACAGACAGACAGACAGAGAGAGAGAGAAAGAGAACCAGACAGACGGTGCAGATAGACAGAGAACCAGACAGACAGAGAGGCAGACACACGTACAGACAGAGAGGCAGACAGACAGACAGACAGAGAACCAGACAGACAGAGAGACAGACAGAAAGAGAGGCAGACAGACAGACAGAGAACCAGACAGACAGAGAGGCAGACAGACAGACAGACAGAGAGGCAGACAGACAGACAGACAGAGAGACAGACAGAGAGGCAGACAGAGAGAGAGAGAGAGGGGTGGGGGAGGGAGAGAGAGGGGGTTGAGGGAGAGGGGGGGTGGAGGGAGAGACAGAGGGGGGGGGGGGGGAAAGGGAGGGAGAGAGAAGAAACACAGACAGACAGTCAGACAGACAGACAGACAGACAGTGCATTAAAGAAACAAAGGAAGACGGACAGGGGGAAGATGAAGGAAGGAAGAAAGACAGGAACAGATCACACAGCCTGCCAGGCCGGAGGTGCTCAACCCCCACCCTCAGCCCTCCTCACCTGCTGAGCTCGACCACCACCAGCCAGGAACTAACAGTCCGACAAAGACTGCACACTGAAGGCCGATACTCACGGAGCCAGCTCCCTCCTCTCCCTTCTGACAGTCACGACCCCATATAACACGGGTCTAACAGTGCTCACTGTCATGGGTGGAGTCGTTCTCTGCGAGGTGGAAAAAAGCGGCGAACACCAAGGGAGAGGTGGCAGCTCTCCTTTGAGGAACATGATGTGAGAGGTCAGTGTCAGGCGGCCCTTCCAGCCGGCGACGGCGGGTCTAGCCTGTGTCGCCGGGGGACAGCTCTTGGAGATAGGGGGCGATCAGTGATGGTGTTCTGCTTGAATTGACTACGATTAGCGTGGCCTGGTATACCATGTTCTGAGCCAGACAGGCATGGGGGCACTCCTTATGGGGTTGGGCTGAAAAAATTCCCCTCTTGGCCGCAGTTATGGGACTCATGGTTGGGCTTTGAAAAAGAACCATTCCCCGAAGAAGAAGCTTGGTGGCCCTGAAGACAGTCTTTTGCGCGACGCCCATCGTCGGACAACTGAGCTCAGAAAGCGACAGGACGGCCCCCACGCGGAACTGCCACTTTGACGTCAACACTTTCGTCCCTCCCTTTGAGGCGGCCTCACGCAGCACAGAACCATCGCCATCCGAGCACGAAGAAGGCCGCCTGGTGGCCCTGAAGACAGTCTTTTGGTTGGGGGAGAGAGGTGAAATACAGCGACGCCCATCGTCGGCCGACAACTGAGCTCAGAAAGCGACAGACGACGGCCCCCCACGCGGAACTCGCCCACCACTGACGGCGACAACAGTTGCCACAGAATATGCAGACCTATGTCTGCGAGTATACCTTGTCCTTAAGGGCCTCCGGCACATAGAACGTTGATCTCACCCATCAGCATCAGCATTAGTGCTCACTGTGAACAATACAAGCTTTCGCCGCCATCTGTCCAAACTGAGGGAAGAGGAGCCAGATGATAAGAATATTAAATAAGATAGTAAAAATAAATGATCAACGAACTGTAAAGCAGTTCCAAATAAAAATGCGCATGGATGAAGAGGAGGTGGAGGGGGGGGGGGGGGGGGGGGTGTCTCTTAAACACGACGTTAAGATCGCAGTGAAAACATCAATATGCTATGGTATATCAGTTCTTCTGTAGGCTTCAGTGTTATGCCCAAATAACTATCCGCATTAGGAATCTAAGGAGGAGGAGGACAACGACGACGACAAGTAGGAGGAGAAGAAGAAGAAGAAGAAGAAGAAGAGGAGGAGGAGAAAGGAGGAGGAGGAGGAGGAGGAGGAGGAGGAGGAGGAGGAGGAACGACGACGACAAGAGGAGGAAGAAGAAGAAGAAGAAGAAGAAGAGAGAAGAAGAAGAAGAAGAAGAAGAAGAAGAAGATGATGATGATGATGATGATGATGATGATGATGATGATGATGATGATGATGATGATGATGATGATGAGGAGAGGAGGAGGAGGAGGGGAAGGAGAAGAAGGAAGAGGAGGAGGAGGAGGAGCAGAAGGAGCAGCAGGAGGAGGAGGAGGAAGAAGGAGGAGGAGCAGAAGAAGAAGAATGAGTATATAAGAGTTCCATACATATGCACATAACCGGTTGAGACCAAGGCGTTTATCAGTCAGATTAAAACAGCGGGTTGAAGATGAAACCAAATGAAAAATGCACATGAAAACAGTCATGGTGGTAGGCAGATGGCGTCAAAATAAGCCAGCACGCTGAGTGGTCCACTGTGTGTCATGTTGATCAAGAGCAACGTCACAACTGACAGAGAAACGGTCCACTGTATGTGATGTTAACAACACCGTCACCACTGATAGCATGCAACTGGACATAGTATTAATTGTACAGTGGAAATACACCTAATACTAGGAATGCACAGCTGACCTTTCAGAATGGGAAAGCAGTCCAGTGATCATCAGGAGGAATAGCATGAAACTGGACATAGTATTAATTGTACAGTGTAAATATACATAACACAAAGTTCTTACTCTACCTATGTCTCCTCAACATACAACCATACAAGCATTATCTTACCTAGGTATCACAAAACAGATGTGGTTTAAGCTTGTCTTGAATGTGCTGAGAGAGTCTGGGATAACTTTTTTTCCTTCTTGTTTTTTTTTGTTTGTTTGTTTGTTTGTTTTTTCATATTTTTGTGTTTCTAAGAATTATATGAACTACGTATCACAAAACAGATGTGGTTTTAAGCTTGAGTCTTGAATGCGCTGAGAGAATCTGAGATAATTTTGTTTTCTCTTTTGTTGTAGTTGTTGTTGTTGTTGTTATTGTTGTTGTTGTATATTTTCGTGTTCTATTCTTTTTTTTCTCAGACTGGGTAATGTGCGGCAAGTGACTGACACCTGGTGTTTGCTTTCTGTGTGGGCAGTGGCAGGACAGCAGTGTGTAATAAAGACCATGGCTGACGCAAGGTGTGCAAATGTTCAGGCATTGAAACACACATACACACACACACACACACACACACACACACACACACACACACACACACACACACACACTGTCAGAGACAGAGAGACAAACATACAACAAGAGAAAGAGAAACGGACAGACAGCCAGACGGACAGAGGAGAGGCGAGAGAGTGACAGACAGACCCAGAGCGAGAAAGAGAGAGAGGGTTGGGGAACAGACAGACAGATATAGACAGACAGACAGGACAGGAGAGAGAGTGACTGACGGTGAGACCTAGAGAGAACTCAGAAAACTTTTGTTCGATCAAGGATTCACACACACACACACACACACACACACACACACACACACACACACACACACACACACACACACATGAGGGGGAAGGGAGGGAGGGACAGAGAGACAAACAGACAGAGAGGAGAGAGAGGGGGAGAAAGACAGGAAGGGAGAGGATCAGGAAGAAAGAGGGGGGGGGGGGGGGAGGATGAAGAGAAGGATGATAATCCCAGACAGTGTGACATAAGCTAATATTGAAGTCACTGAAGATCGATCGCCGCTGACAAAAATGGACATGAGGAGAAAAAAAAAAAAAGGAATCCAGTGTCTAACAGGAAGCTTATGAAGACTAAGACTGATAGTAAAGACCTGAACACTCTACTCTAAACAACATCAAAGTTAAAGGAATCCAGTGTCTAACAGGAAGCTTATGAAGACTAAAACTGATGGTTAAGACTGAACATTCTTCTCTGAACATCAAAGTTAAAGGAATCCAGTGTCTAACAGGAAGCTGTGAAGACTAAGACTGATGGTTAAGACCTGAACACTCTACTCTAAACAACATCAAAGTTAAAGGAATCCAGTGTCTAACAGGAAGCTTATGAAGACTAAGACTGATGGTTAAGACCTGAACATTCTTCTCTGAACATCACAGTTAAAGGAATCCAGTGTCTAACAGGAAGCTTATGAAGACTAAGACTGATGGTTAAGACCTGAACACTCTACTCTAAACAACATCACAGTTAAAGGAATCCAGTGTCTAATAGGAAGCTTGTGAAGACTAAGACTGATGGTTAAGACCTGAACACTCTACTCTAAACAACATCTGAGTTCGGCTTTTGGATGGAAGGAGATCCGAATGATTCAGATTCAGAAAACTTTATTATCTCTCGTTAAAAGAGAAATTACATTCGTGACTGCTGCCCTAAAAGTTAAGACATACATATTTATAGTTACAAACGTGACACTGAAAATTAAAATTACTTTCAAACAATAAAACATGCGTGTATCACCAACATGGGAATTTCAATCTTTCTCCTTTTTGGTAGTGCAAATAAAGCATGCACTCAGCCACTCATAATTATATATACATACATGTGTGCACGTATGTGTGCGTGTGTGTGTGTGTGTGTGTGTGTGTGTGTGTGTGTGTGTGTGTGTGTGTGTGTGTGTGTGAGAGAGAGAGAGAGAGAGAGAGAGAGAGAGAGAGAGAGAGAGAGAGGTGATTTATCATTAAAAATCATTACGATAAGACATATTCCAGACAGTTCTATTCCTCACTGTTCCAGGACATGCACACGTAACACACACACACACACACACACACACACACACACACACACACACACACTCCACCATCTATACTTTCCCGCTTGCTCACAGGTATACACACCCGCGCACATGCTTACGTCACAAGTGATCCACTGACTCTTCTTACACGCTGTGTTTTTGTTTAAAAGCGCAATGGATTTGAACACAAAGCTCTTTTTTGTGCGCATCAGCTTAGCTCTGGGGACACAAAATCGTCTGCCTGATGGAAGGAGCTTAAACGGTCGCGCAAGCGTATGCCCGATGTCAATAACAATCGCACGAGCCTTGTTGACCGCACGCCTTTCATACAACTCACTCATACTCTCCTGTCTCTTACCAACAATCTTACCACAGATGCTCACAACGCTATCCAAGAGTTTGCTGTTTTTCAAATTAAGATTTCCATATCAGCAAATGCATGTAAAAGTCAGGACAGACTCAAACAAAACTCCTGTAAAAAGTTTTAAGAATTTTTGGCTGGACATGCAGATTCCTCAATTTGCGTAGAAAATACATTCTGGTTTGGCATTTTTTGTATGCGGACCCTGGTGTGTGCATTGAAAGTGAGCTTATTGTCTAACGTTGTGCCCAGATATTTATATTCTTTACCCCCGTTCCACTTTTTCTCCATCAATATAAAAGATCAGGCACATAATTTTTCGCTTTCCTAAAATCTATGATCATCTCTTTTTTTTTTTTTTTTGACGTTAAGCTCAAGATAATTTTCTCTACACCAGGTGCTGAAAACGCTCAACTTCATCAAAATATGTTACAGAATTGGAAAGGTCTACAAGGGCTGTATCATCTGAATATTTTATGACTGGTGTTTCTTCTGTACCAATGCAGTCGTTGGTGTACAGAGTGAAGAGGACAGGAGAAAGAACGGTACCTTGAGGGGAACCTGTGGAACAAAAGGGGACAGATGACATGACAGATTGAAAGCGCACTGACTGGGATCTGGTGATGAGGAAATCTGTGATCCACAGGATAAGCCTGGGTCTGACATTTAAGGATAAAAGTTTGTGCGCTAAGAGATGAGGCTGGATGGTGTTAAAAGCTGATGAAAAATCAATGAAAAGAATACGAACAAAAGAATCTGGTTTCTCCAGGTGAGTGTAAGCGTTGTGTAAAAGTGTGAGAGTGGCATCGTCTGTGCATCTGTTACGTTTGTATGCAAACTGATAAGGATCTTGATGACTGACTGTATCAGTGAGGAGGTGACTGAGTATTGCTCTTTCGAAACACTTCATCACAATGAATGTTAGAGCGACTGGGCGGTAGTCATTGAGGGAAGATGGTTTAGACTTTATAGAGAACTTAGAAATACTTTTCCCCTGTTTAATACCAGGAAGCTTCGTTCTGGCAAAACTTTCCTGTGTGAAAAGGTAAAAAGGACTGTGTTTAATCATAATACCAGGACCTTTCAACATCCACAAAGCAGGGGAGTGGGGAGGGTGGTGGGGGTGGAAGAAGGGGGGGGGGGGGGGGCATGGGGGTAAAAAGTCGGAGACTGATGGGGAAAGAGTGGGAACCTCGATGAATCAGACACCGGGAATGGTCTGTCTTTTTGGTAATGCCAGAACAGACTTTCAGCCCCCTTTTTCCCCTGATGATGATATGTCCTGTCGACAAAATGA
>JADBJO010023862.1:0-2500 GCA_016801955.1 Conus betulinus | reverse complement strand
AAATGGCTTGGTGTCCCACCCTGTCTGACTGACATAGCGCTGTACTGTCGCCAAGCAAAGCTGAAACTACCGCTGAAATCCATCCTGGAGAAAAATACAAAGCAGGGAAGATCAGACTTCAAAGCATGCTGGAGGACTCAGGAGACAAGGTGGCAGAAGCAATCAAGCCCCAGCTGAAGACAGGCAGAAAATGGAAAGTTCAAGAGGCGATGGATTCTGCAAAAGAAAGTCTCAAGATCAGAGAAATAACAGGACACACACAGACCAACAGACAAGGACTGGGAATGACCAAAAATGAATGGTAGTCAAAGGCCAAAGGAAAAGCCAAAAGAGACATGGTGATTCAGGAGATGAGAAAAAGAAGAAGACCAAAAAAGACCCCAAAAAGCAGTCCAGCAGAGCCAGCAAGGGCGATGGACAACGTGGGAGAATGCACTCCAAAGAAGTCTCACTTGGAATGACATTTGGCACATGGCCCCTCTCAGGATCAGCTTCATTCTCAGATCTGCATATGAGCTTCTGCCCTCAAATGCAAACCTGGTGAAGTGGGAAAAACAGACGATCCTTCATGCCCCTCTGCCATGGAAAACAAAAAACAGTGGAGCATGTCCCTAGCTCATGTAAATAGCCCTGGCTCAAGGAAGGTACACATGGAGGCACAACCAAGTGCTCAAAGAGATTGTACAAGTAGTCTGGGCTAGTACCAACACCACACAAAAGGGAAAATCAGGACTCGAAAAGCACCCGCAACATTCTTCACGGCAGGAGGCAGCGAATCATGGCCAAGAAACAACAGTGCCACTCGGAACATGCAGGCAGAGTCTGCTGGACGGGGCAGATGACTGGGAGTGCACTGCAGACCTCCCAGAATGGAAGAGTCACCCAGAGATCATCAGCAAGAGTGGCATGAGACCAGACATAGTAGTCCACTCTCAGTCAACCAAGCAGCTGATCATGATCGAGCTCACGGTGCCATATGAGAACAGAATGGAGGCAGCTCAAATCTACAAGACTGAAAAGTATGCTGATCTGGCAAACAGCCTGAGGAGAGAAGGCTATCAGGTCAAAAGTCCTCACTGCAGAAATTGGAGCTAGGGGGTTTGTAGGAACGTCTGCATACAGCCTCATGAAACAGCTCTCAGTTGCAGGGAGAGGAAAAAACCAGAGCCCTGAAAGCAATGGCAGAAGCAGCAGCAGAGAGAGTGTTCAAGCTGGATCTGGTCAAGGAGGAACAAAAGTGAACTTCATAAGGCTTAAATTTCCTACAAATATCAGGTGTCCCAGTGGCTCAGTGGTTAGTGCGCGAGTCATTAAGTGGAAAATGAGCATGTCCAGACGTTTGAAATAAAATCGCTTTACTAACTCCATCCTAAGAAATGGTAAGGAAAGAATGAGCTATATCTTAGCTGTTAGCTCTATCTTGATTGTAAGAAAAGTATGAGCTATATCTCAGCTGTTAGCTAGTATGGAAAGTATGAGCTAAATCTCAGCTGTTAACTGGTGTCACACGTACGATTACGTACCGACAAGTCGTGAAGAGTGCCGTTTGCATAGCCAGAGAGAATTTTGACTTCCGGTGAGTACTGTTCAACTGCCAACTTTGACAAGTTCAGCTGCGAGCTCAACACAGATCGAGCTAATGACGTAGAAGCACTCACGTCTGCTCTGTTTTCTCTCTGTCCCGGCTTGTTGGTGGGTATTGACAAGTTTAATACCCCCCCTCCCCACTCCCCCCCAAGAGGGTAAGAATATTTTTCAACATGTCGATTTGTTGGGCAATCGTAAGTAACTGACAGTAATTTTCTTAAACATTTTCGATCAAAATTACCAGACTTTGTGATATTGTGAGTGTTTTGGAAGTTGCTCTGTTCAACATGCTCGTTCGTGTGTTTTTGCCGAGTTGTACGTATTTGGTCGTGTTGATTCTATTCTTACTAATCTATCAATACTTTTGGTTGTTGATTAGGTGGTGGACTGAATTAGGTATGGTGCTGTTCACTTGTAGGGTTTTCAACTTGAGGCGTGGATCCGGCTGGCTGAGTGCACTTGAGGGAGGTGTTCGTGCTGTCCTAGGCTTCTTCTCCCTGCTGTAGCATTGCAGTCTTCTCTGAGGCCAGGATTCGCTTTTACTCCCCCAGTGCCTTCCTTTTCAACAGCCAGTAGGCCTGTCTACCTTCAGAGCAGTCGGTGTTTTCCCAGGTGTCTTCCCTCCAGATGGTTCACCGGTGCTCTTTGTTGTGGACTTTGCTCTCCTGTGCCCAGTTGCAGGAGTGGGACTAGCTGTTTGGGATCATGTTCTTCTGCGCCCAGTTTCAGAAGTGTTTTTCGTGTGGAACTGCCATCAACGCATCTGCACTTGAGGTCAGTTCATCTCAATTTGAGAAATTAATTGTGTGGTCACACACATTCACAGCAAATAAACAATAATTAGCCACATTACCCATTTTCTCACATATGACATACATTCATATAGAGGAATTTGGATTTCAATTAAACATCT
>JADBJO010023861.1:0-2500 GCA_016801955.1 Conus betulinus | reverse complement strand
ATATCGGAAAGCTATTTCTAAAGCTCACTTCGTTTTCTTTATCAGCGACGATGAATCCACCATCTGAATCATCACACTCGAATGAAGTGGCATGCACAAGCGGGCAGCTATTGTATTTGTCGCTTTTAATCAGCCCAGGAAGAAATCAAACAGAAACAGAGAAAATTAACACCACTACACAGAAGTTAACCCTGCCATAAGTTGTTTTTTCTTCAGAATTGGACCTATGAACGTGGGTTCTCACAATCTTCTTTAGATTCTGCTGTTCTGAATTCTGGTCCCTGCGTCTTAGATAGATTTATTTGTCTCCATCAGATTAGCAAAAATGTTCTGAAGTGCCAAGTAAACTAAATTATTTTAATGCAGAGTAAAGCATCGATTTGATTAAACACTCTTTCTTCGTTTGCGTGCATCGTTTTGGACTACTTTAAACAGAAATCTCTTCCTGTTCTACTAAGCCTCTAATCAGTGCAATATTAATACCAACGTACAAAACTAGCTTCGCACTATTTTAGTCCACCCCTGGGGCGTTTGTGCCTTTTGTTCAATATACATACACAAACAACACAACACACCAACACACACACACACACGCGTCCGCACAAAACCACACACACACACACACACCGACACACACACACACACCACACACCCACACCCACCACACAACACACACCACACCGTAGGTCCCCTTTGTCTGCATTCTGTATATCTCTGACTGTCTATGATGTCTGGTCTGTCTGTCTCCTCATACACACACATAACATACACACTCACACACACCACACACAACACACACACCACAACACAGACACCACACACCCGCATCCACACCCGGCGCGCGCGCCGCAGCCGCGCACGCATGCACGCACACACGCACGCACGCACCACAGATTTCTTTTCACCAGTGTCTGTCTTTAAATGCCAGTATCCATAACCGTCAATTCATTAAACTTTGTTTTCCCCCACAAACTCTTTGTTTGCCGAAAATTGTCAACTATCTTTCCAAATCCTGTGCCGAAATGTTCAAATGATTGTTCTAAGATCTGTAGATTTTGTTATTAATTTATTGTTATTGGTATTTTGGCTTTTGTTCTTTATATCGTCCCATTGTTTTTTTTATTATTATTGTTCTAGTTGTTTGTTTGTTGTTGCTGCTGCTGCTGTTGTCGTCCATCATCGTCGTCGTCGTCGTTGCTGTTGTTGTTGTTGCTGCTTGCTGCTTGGTTGCGTCGTTGTCGTCGTCGTCGCTGTAGTTCAGCTCGATATGGCTTCCGTGATCGCCCTGGACTATGATCACATGGTTTACAGTGTGATATCAGGTTTTTCCCTTCTCGTATGGTAACATACATCGCATTCCATCTTTCCCATGGATTTCCTTTTATGTACTTATTATTTTCATTTCCTCTAGAAAAATGCTTAAAATACATCAATATTTACATGACGCAGTGTCTTCTCTATTCTCTCCTCTCCTCGATTCTCTCTCTCTCTCCCTCTCTCCTCGCCCCACCCTCACCGTCCTCTCCGCCCCACTAGCAGACCCACTCCCTCTCTCTCTCTCTCTCCCGGATGTAACAAATTGAATCTGAGTGGTTTTTGTTTTCGTGTTGTGTGTTGTATGAAGGTGATGAGTGTGCAGGCATGCGCACGTGCGTGAAATAAGTACGCTTGGTGCGTCCGTGCTTATATGCGAGCGTACATGCGCGTCGTGCATGCGTGAAAGAGTGCGAGCGTGCGCGCGCGCAGCGTGTGTGTGCGTGTGAATGTGCGTGCCTGCGTGCGTGCGTGCCGTGTGCGTTCTGGTGTGTTTGGTGTGTGTGTGTGTGGCTGTGTGTGTTTGGTGTGTGTGTGTGTCATGTGTTTGGTGTTGTGTGTGTGTGTGTGTGTGTGGGTGGTGTGCATGGGTGTGTGTGTGTGTGTGTGTGGGTGTGTGTGTGTGAGAGAGAGAGAGAGAAAGAGAAAAGAGAGAGAGTGTGTGCTTGTGTGTGTGTGTGGTGTGTCACTGTGTGTGTGTGTGTGTGGTGTGTGTGTGTGTGTGTGTGAGAGAGAGAGAGATATAGAGAGAGAGATAGAGAGAGAGAGAGAGAGAGGAGAGTGTGCGTGCGTGCGGCGTTTGCTGGCGTGGGTGTGCTGTTCATTATCGGTTGACAATTGCTTTCTCTGTGGATCACGCGAACAGCTTTGATGAACAACCCATAAAGGGGAGGGGTAGTCTGTCATGTGATGAGGGGAGATAAGGGTGGATGCAAACTGTTACAACGTGTCGTTGGTTTTTGGAAACGGCCGGGTGGGGGGGCCTGGGGGGGAGGAAGGGGGGGGGGAGGGGGGGGGGGCGCGTGAAGCTGTTCGTCGTCAATGAGGGGTGGAATTTACGGCTGGTGGTCGGGGGGGGGGTTCAGAGCGGCTGTCCATTGGGGGGGTTGAAAACAGTTTTTCTTCTTTCACAAAATATGTTGCGTGCAACTGCGGTGACAGGACGTAGCTTTTTTTTTTTTTTTGC
>JADBJO010023860.1:20000-25963 GCA_016801955.1 Conus betulinus | reverse complement strand
ATGTCACAAAGGGCAGCACTCTTCAGAGTCAGACAATATCAGACACACAGTGGCCAGATTCTGGCTCAGCTAGCTGCTGCAAAGGAGTCTGCGTACAATGGATCGTTTTCTTATCCGTGGGCTCTCGATATTGAGAGGAAAATCAGCCGTTAAGACCTGGGCCACACAGTGGTCTGGGCGACAGGCTAGACTGGTGACCCCCCCGCCCCGCCCCCCTCTTCCCTTAACGAAAAAAAAATGGCTGGAGATGCGGCGAGAATACCTGCTGCCATAAAATCAGTTCCAGACTTGCAGGATCCAGCGTTGCCATGGCTGCCATAGTATGTCAACATACAGGAAAGGACCGCAAGGAGATGAGGTGAAAAGTAACAATGGCTGAGTGACGTATGTTACGCAGTTCTACGGCTCAGAGATTTGAGTAACTCATAGCTTCACCTGTCTAAAATAGACACCAATGAACATTTACGACATGTTATCAACGTGCAGAGATATATATCTTCATTCAGGAATACAAACAAGCAATCATGTGCATGCACATGCCCGTGTAGGCACAGTTGTATAAGTATACACACATAAACAAACCCATTCAAGAACGAGTACATGCATGCACATGACACACACACAAACCTCAACCCTGCACATGCACATACTCTCATCCAGTATCTATGCACGAAGACACAATCTGTTTCAGTATTGCATTACAGCTGGCATTCACGGAAATTCCCTGAGTCCAGCAGGTGTGGGAACCAGGAGGATGACGTCATGTGTCATCCTTGCAGCGTGTCGTGGAAGGTAAAAGAGCCTCACGAATGATTGCGGCCAGTATCAGGGGGTATCTCCGACTTGGGCGATGGTGACAAATCACGACATGGATCTCCTGACGTGATGGTGACAAATCACGACATGGATCTCCTGACGTGATGGTGACAAATCACGACATGGATCTCCTGACATATCACTGCACCACTAGGAACACACAATCCCAGGAACGATCCTAGCCGGGAAGATGGTAGGGGAGGGGGGGAATATCACGTGGGGACGGGAGAAAAAGCGGTGTGGGAGAAAGAGAGGAAAGGAAATGAACACCGAAATGGGGAAAGGGAGAGGGAAGGAGGGGTCTCATGTATGAGTGCATACTGCACATGCATCTGTGTGTGTGTGTGCACACTTAAGCGTGCGCATGTATGTGACTTTGCAAACTTGTGTGCGGCATGCGTGCCAGTCATATGTAGCTAAAAAAAAGGCGGGGAAACAGAAAACCTACTTTCTAAGATGGGCCACAGACGAGGAAGGCATTTACAGCGTGGAGCCAGTGCTCAGGCAGTGCTTTCCGGCAGACGTAGCCAGCTACACTATCAAGTCATGTGCTAACCTGAACTGTCATCTGGCTTGATACAAGCATGCACTCTGTCACGATGGCTGGAATATCTGTCATTGAAACAAAGAAACTGAAGTCATTGCAATAATCATTACTGAATATAACTTTGTCAACAGGCAGACGAAAGCAGGAAGACAGTAATGATTAAATACAGACATAATGTTTATGTACGTGCGCATGAAGTTAGGTACTCGGCCCCGCTGTCGCACTGTCCTGTTACTGACCGATGATGTTTGGCAGGGTAACTGGGCCATACACATTTACACTTTTCAAAACCCGTTTTTCCAAATTGTTCACACTCCACTGATTTTATGTACTCTGACACTCTTCTGTACAGTATGTGCAATCAACTGTTTTCATTGTTCTGCGTTTAGAAACTAAAAACTGTGCTGGAGTAATCAGACTTACAATGCATCATAGTCAGCTGAAACAGTCTTTAATTCCGAAAGGAAGTAAGCTGGGCGGGATGATCTCTTCCTGATCTCTGAGACCAATTTTGACTGAGTGAGATGAGCAACATTGGCGGGGAAAGATAACCCCAAGAGAACATGAATTTGATCTGCCAACCAGCCACTGTCAAGCTAGAGGACAGATCCAACCAATGCCTGAAACCAAGGGTCTGGACCAGTCAAGCTAGAAGACAGATCCAACCAATGCCTGAAACCAAGGGTCTGGACCAATCAAGCTGGAGATAGATCCAACCAATGCCTGAAACCAAGGGTCTGGACCAATCAAGCTAGAGGACAGATCCAACCAATGCCTGAAACCAAGGGTCTGGACCAGTCAAGCTCTGAAACTTGCTACGTCTGCGAGCTTCATCATAAGCAGCAACACAGAAGGTAGTGAAGTCTAAGACACTGGTGATATGTCCCATAACATCTAAAATCTATGCATTCTTGCTATCTCCACACTTTTCCCAGCAATGACAGCAAAACAGCCACAGAAGCCTTGAACCGGATACGCTCCCATTTACAGTCTAAAGTTCACACATTTTAACACGACTGACAATATTGGAAAAAAAACTGTTCAGACATAGATGCCAGAGATAAGACCATGGCGGAACAGAATGGGAAAGCCTCATGATGCGATCTGGGCCGTTGCCCAGGGCAAACCTATTCAGGCAGTGTGTCAAGGAGGGAATGGGAGGGAGTGTGGGTGACAGAAACTAGGGGGAAGGCAGGAAGGGTGGGTGGGGAGAGAGGAGGGGGGTGAAGGGTGGTGGAGGATGGGGAAGCAGACTGGTCTGATGGGGTTATATTGTAGAGTTCAAGGAGCAGCGACAGGCTGGTTCGTTGGAGCAGGCTGATTCACTGAGTCATGAACTGAAAATGAGACCACTGACCAGCTGGAGTGCTGTGCTGTGCTGTGCTGTGCTGTGCTCTGTGTGTGTGTGTGTGTGTGTGTGTGTGTGTGTGTGTGTGTGTGTGTGTGTGTGTGTGTGTGTGTGTGTGTGTGTGTGTGATTTGTTGGTTTGTCTGTATGTTCATGCGACGTTTGCCTGTTTGCGAGTGTGCACATACACATTATATTTTCAGCTTTTGATAACTTAGCTTTGACAAATGTTTCAATGCCTTGCAATCGATAGCAGAACCTAACCAATAGCGTAGGAGCTGCTATGTGTGAAATTACACAGAAATACATACGTTGACACCTAGCTTGCTAGCTAGCTGGTTAGATGAATGTGTCGAATGCGCACGCGCGCGCGCGCGCGTGTGTGTGTGTGTATGTGTGTGTGCGTGCGTGCGTGCGTGCGTGCGTGCGTGCGTGCGTGCATGCGTGCGTGCGTGCGTGTGTGTGTTATGTGTGTGTGTGTGTGAGACAGAAAGTATGTATGTGTGTTGTTTGTTGTTTGTTTGTCTTTGAGTGTGTTATGCGTTATTTGCCTGTTTGCGTGCGTGCGTGCGTGCGAGTGTGTGTGTGTGTGTGTGTGTGTGTGTGTGTGTGTGTGTGTGTGTGTGTGTGTGTGTGTGTGTGTGTGTGTGTGTGTGAGAGAGAGAGAGAGAGAAGAGAGAGAGAGAGAGAGAGAGAGAGAGAGAGAGAGAGAGAGAGAGCATATGCATGTGTACGAGTGTTGGGTGTGCATGTGTGCTCTCCTCTCCAAACTTTCAATCGCTCGGCTCTTGACAAACGTCTCACCACCTTTCCCACCGCAGCAGGCGTCAATCAATACCACGCATGCTGCAATGCATGAGTCACTTCTGAAAAGCCGTCCAGTAACACAGAGCGGGTCAATCTTCCACGGCCACAGACTACATGGCTCTGATTTTGTGAACCCAGAGCCCAGCACATCACACATGACGCTGTCACAGTCGGCTGTCGCTGGGTGGAAAGGTGGAACAGCCCTGTCAGAAACATACTGATACACAACAACAAATAACGATGTACATCAATTGATAACCTAATAGCTAAATCCTTGCTCGTGCGAGTTGTGAACATGTGGGTCAGTCATTCTGCTTGATTTATTGCCCCCTTTGCTTTTTCAAGCAGTAAAAAAAACGAACACGTAATAGTTGAATAGAAAATAGGTAATAAATGGTCTGTGAACCATTCCTTCTGCACTGCAGAAAGGACAGATGATGGCCGCCTCAGACAGTGTTTATAGTCTGACTTCCAACAAACCACAGCTGCCAGATAAAAAAAAAAAAAATTAAGAATTCATATAAAAAGTGTAACTTTTGAACACACACACACACACACACACACACACACACACACACACCACACACACACACACACACACATGAACGCACACACACGCACACACACACCACACACACACACACACACACACACACACACACACACACACACACACACACACACACACAACACAGTATTCATGACGTCAGGAGCATGCATCTCTTTTTCCCATTACTTCCTTTTATCACTCTTCTTGCCTCTGCCTGTTAATATTCATCTATCTATTTATTTTATTTACTTACTTATTAATTGATTAATTGATTGATGATTGATTAGTTAATTAATTAATTGGTTAGTACATAATATGCCTGCCCTCTTTTTGGTAGTATCTGGCGATCAAATAGTGAGAATGTATGCACTGTACAGAGTAGATATTAGCTGTCTGATCTGCAGTGCCTCTGGCTTTTTATGTGTATGGGCAAGCCTGGAACAGCCTTTTCGGGGGATGTCTCCTTGTTTGTTCTGTGTGCTCTGTGCTGTCGTTTCTGCCAGAACAGTCGGTGTCGTAAGCAGCGTTCGTTTGGAGTTATGGGTTTGTGATGATTTCATCGTGGGAGCAAGAGTTACCCCCTTGTTCGGTATTGATTTGTGTTCCATGCATTATATTGGTGCTTTCAGCACAGCACAGCGTTACCTGTCTTCAGAATGTCAATACTTTGGCCACGAGTTGTTGACTGATTTGTACAAACTGTCTTTGCTTCGTGTAACTCTTCAGAATGTCAATACTCTGGCCACGAGTTGTTGACTGATTTGTACAAACTGTCTTTGCTTCCTATAACTCTTCAGAATGTCAATACTCTGGCCACGAGTTGTTGACTGATTTTTACAAACTGTCTTTGCTTTGCTTCGTGTAACTCTTCAGAATGTCAATACTCTGGCCACGAGTTGTTGACTGATTTGTACAAACTGTCTTTGTCTTCAGAATGTCAATACTCTGGCCACGAGTTGTTGACTGATTTGTACGAACTGTCTTTGCTTCCTGTAACTCTTCCGGGGACCCTTTTTCTAACTCTTAGCTGCCCAGAAAATACCTGTATGGTCGTCAGCATTAAAGTAATACAAGATGCAAAGCATATAAAACGTACTCCCAGTTTATCTTGAATACGCGTGAGATATTCCATAAAGGGAGAAATCGTTTGGGGCCGTTATAGCCGTTAGTAACGGGCTATTCTGGTAAACATCGGCCATCATCTGTGACCCATAATGAACTACAAATTTTCAGAAAGATCGGCCAAGTACTTTCTGAGATATTCCATAAAGAAGAAAAACCGTTATGGGGGCCGTTATAGCCGTTAATAACGGCTATAACAGTAAAGAAAAACATCGGGCATCATCCGTGGCCCATAATAAACATACCTACAGATTTTCAGAAAGATCCGCCCAGTAGTTTTGTCTGCAGCGAGTGGAACACATTTTGACCACGGACGGACAGGCAGACAGATAGACACACAGACAGCATTTCTTCGTTCCCACTGTAAAGTACTCCCCTGATCTATAAGAACTGGGAGTACAAAAACTAAAACTCCACTGAGAATCCAGTCAGATGGAAACTAGCGGTAAAAAAAAAAATAAAGAAAGAACACTGCCCTCTACACCTTCCACCCACAATTCCGTGTATGTGAGTGTGTGTGCGTGAAAACAAATGAAATTTACCAGTTATGTTTAAACAAACCAGAGCAAAAACCAAAATGAAGGAAGTCGATTCAAGATAAATTTGACAACCTCATTCCCTCGGCTTGTCCATATGCCCCCGTACCCTGCAGTGTGTGTGTGTGTGTGTGTGTGTGTGTGTGTGTGTGTGTGTGTGTGTGTGTGTGTGTGTGTGTGGTGTGTGTGTGTGATGTGTGCACAGGGGGAGGGAGAGAGGAGGGAAGGAGGCGCAGGA
>JADBJO010023860.1:12500-17500 GCA_016801955.1 Conus betulinus | reverse complement strand
CCTAACACACAGCTCACAGCCCTGTGGGTACAGACATTTCATAACACACACAGCTCACAGCCCTGTGGGGTACAGACATTCCATAACACACACTCACAGCCCTGTGGGGTACAGACATTTCATAACACACAGCTCACAGCCCTGTGGGGTACAGACATCCCCTAACACACAGCTCACAGCCCTGTGGGGTACAGACATCCCCTAACACACAGCTCACAGCCCTCTGGGATACAGACATTTCGTAACACACAGCTCACAGCCCTCTGGGATACAGACATCCCCTAACACACAGCTCACAGCCCTCTGGGATACAGACATCCCCTAACACACAGCTCACAGCCCTGTGGGGTACAGACATTCCATAACACACAGCTCACAGCCCTGTGGGGTACAGACATCCCCTAACACACACAACTCACAGCCCTGTGGGATACAGACATCCCCTAACACACAGCTCACAGCCCTGTGGGGTACAGACATTCCATAACACACAGCTCACAGCCCTGTGGGGTACAGACATTCCATAACACACAGCTCACAGCCCTGTGGGGTACAGACATTCCATAACACACAGCTCACAGCCCTGTGGGATACAGACATTCCATAACACACAGCTCACAGCCCTGTGGGGTACAGACATTCCATAACACACAGCTCACAACCCTGTGGTCTCCAGCAGCCTGGAGCAGGGGTACAGAGAACGGTGCCATCCTTCAAGCAGGGGAAAAGTCCAACAGAACCACGTTTTCCGAATTCCACCCCAGAATTGCTGCACAAAGTGAAACTGATGGCGTGTGCAATCTCTGGGAGATCGAGAAACTTTGCTCCATCAGTGCAAGACAAGTATGTAGAGAATGGGACATGATCAGCCAAATGAGCTGTTTCCATACGAACGACTGATTCACGTGGAACTCACGTTTCATCCCCGACGATCAAATCTCAACATGTATACGTCTGACCAGTCAACAGATAATGAATGTTGGAAAAGTGCTGGAAACTTACCTGGAAGTTGAAGTTTAGTGGATATTCTTTCGAGGATGCTGTCAGGCAGAGGTATGCATATGCTCATCCATCACCAACCGGAAGCAGTTCTGTCTGGGTATGTCTGGAACATCACGCACGTGGGATCCTTCTTCAGCTATATACCTCTACCGAACAGTATCTCGTCAACATTTTCCATTAGATTTGAACCACCAGGTAAGTTTCATTTCATTTCTTAATTAATCACAGTGGTGGCGATGACGTCATGTCATACAGACAGATCAGTGTCCTCACAATGTAAAGGAACACAAATGGTCAGATTCTCGTCTTATTCACAGTAAAGCTGAACCTTCTTAGAACCCTCATTCAGAATCAAATCGAAATAGTAATGTTCTGCATGAATGACATTAGCCTACATCGACCAGTGTCATCTGGTCCATGTGTAGCCTCTACATCCATCAAATTGACCCGCTTTAGTTCCACAGTAATGGTGATTTAAAGACCCCGTCGAAATTCTTTGTCAGCACAGCTATATAATGGGGTGAATATATTGATAACAGAGGCGGCAAATGCGTGGACAAGAACAAAATTAAATGAAGACATGTTTCAAATATAAACGTAATCTAAAGCGTATATGGTTCGAAAGAGACATGAATAAAAGCGAGCAGGATCATGATTTATAAAGAAAACAATTAATGTTGAAGGAGAGATACACGAAGCTTCGCGGTTCCTTTGGCAGCTGTTCCATTCACGAATCCAAGTCAATACATTAGTGGAAGGGGGATACAGGCAGGAAGCCTCTCGGGTCTCAAAAACTCAGACCACCATGGATATCAACTGTTTGCCATTACTCAGACCACCATGAATATCAACTGTTTGCCATTAGTCAGACCACCATGAATATCAACTGTTTGCCATTACTCAGACCACCATGGATATCAACTGTTTGCCATTACTCAGACCACCATGAATATCAACTGTTTGCCATTAGTCAGACCACCATGAATATCAACTGTTTGCCATTACTCAGACCACCATGAATATCAACTGTTTGCCATTACTCAGACCACCATGGATATCAACTGTTTGCCATTACTCAGACCACCATGGATATCAACTGTTTGTTTGCATTAGTCAGACCACCATGAATATCAACTGTTTGCCATTAGTCAGACCACCATGGATATCAACTGTTTGCCATTAGTCAGCCATTACTCAGACCACCATGAATATCAACTGTTTGCCATCAGTCAGACCACCATGAATATCAACTGCTTGCCATCAGTCAGACCACCATGGATATCAACTGTTTGCCATTACTCAGACCACCATGGATATCAACTGTTTGCCATTACTCAGACCACCATGAATATCAACTGTTTGCCATCAGTCAGACCACCATGAATATCAACTGTTTGCCATTATCAACTGTTTGCAGACCACCATGAATATCAACTGTTTGCCATCAGTCAGACCACCATGAATATCAACTGTTTGCCATTACTCAGACCACCATGAATATCAACTGTTTGCCATTACTCAGACCACCATGAATATCAACTGTTTGCCATTAGTCAGACCATCATGAATATCAACTGTTTGCCATTAGTCAGACCACCATGGATATCAACTGTTTGCCATTAGTCAGACCAACATGAATATCAACTGTTTGCCATTAGTCAGACCACCATGGATATCAACTGTTTGCCATTAGTCAGACCACCATGAATATCAAACTGTTTGCCATTAGTCAGACCATCATGAATATCAACTGAATTGCAACTGTTTGCCATTAGTCAGACCACCATGGATATCAACTGTTTGCCATTAGTCAGACCAACATGAATATCAACTGTTTGCCATTAGTCAGACCATCATGAATATCAACTGTTTGCCATTAGTCAGACCACCATGGATATCAACTGTTTGCCATTAGTCAGACCAACATGAATATCAACTGTTTGCCATTAGTCAGACCAATATCCATGAATAGACCACCATGAATATCAACTGTTTGCCATTAGTCAGACCACCATGAATATCAACTGTTTGCCATTAGTCAGACCACCATGAATATCAACTGTTTGCCATTAGTCAGACCACCATGAATATCAACTGTTTGCCATCAGTCAGACCACCATGAATATCTACTGTTTGCCATTAGTCAGACCACCATGAATATCAACTGTTTGCCATCAGTCAGACCAACATGAATATCAACTGTTTGCCATAGTCAGACCACCATGAATATCAACTGTTTGCCATCAGTCAGACCACAACTGAATATCAACTGTTTGCCATTAGTCAGACCACCATGAATATCAACTGTTTGCCATTAGTCAGACCACCATGAATATCAACTGTTTGCCATTAGTCAGACCACCATGAATATCATGAATATCAGACCACCATGTATCAACTGTTTGCCATTAGTCAGACCACCATGAATATCAACTGTTTGCCATTAGTCAGACCAACATGAATATCAACTGTTTGCCATTAGTCAGACCACCATGAATATCAACTGTTTGCCATTAGTCAGACCACATGAATATCAACTGTTTGCCATCAGTCAGACCAACATGAATATCAACTGTTTGCCATTAGTCAGACCACCATGAATATCAACTGCTTGCCATTAGTCAGACCACCATGAATATCAACTGTTTGCCATTAGTCAGACCACCATGAAATATCAACTGCTTTGCCATTAGTCAGACCACCATGAATATCAACTGTTTGCCATTAGTCAGACCACCATGAATATCAAACTTTTGCCATTAGTCAGACCACCATGAATATCAACTGTTTGCCATTAGTCAGACCACCATGAATATCAACTGTTTGCCATTAGTCAGACCACCATGAATATCAACTGTTTGCCATTACTCAGACCACCATGAATATCAACTGTTTGCCATCAGTCAGACCAACATGAATATCAACTGTTTGCCATTAGTCAGACCACCATGAATATCAACTGTTTGCCATCAGTCAGACCACCATGAATATCAACTGTTTGCCATTAGTCAGACCACCATGAATATCAACTGTTTGCCATTAGTCAGACCAACATGAATATCAACTGTTTGCCATCAGTCAGACCACCATGAATATCAACTGTTTGCCATTAGTCAGACCAACATGAATATCAACTGTTTGCCATTAGTCAGACCAACATGAATATCAACTGTTTGCCATCAGTCAGACCAACATGAATATCAACTGTTTGCCATCAGTCAGACCAACATGAATATCAACTGTTTGCCATCAGTCAGACCACCATGAATATCAACTGTTTGCCATCAGTCAGACCAACATGAATATCAACTGTTTGCCATTAGTCAGACCACCATGACTGTTGCCATGAATATCAACTGTTTGCCATCAGTCAGACCAACATGAATATCAACTGTTTGCCATTAGTCAGACCACCATGAATATCAACTGTTTGCCATCAGTCAGACCAACATGAATATCAACTGTTTGCCACTAGTCAGACCAACATGAATATCAACTCTTTGCCATTAGTCAGACCACCATGAATATCAACTGTTTGCCATTAGTCAGACCAACATGAATATCAACTGTTTGCCATTAGTCAGACCACCATGAATATCAACTGTTTGCCATTAGTCAGACCACCATCAGACCACCATGAATATCAACTGTTTGCCATCAGTCAGACCACCATGAATATCAACTGTTTGCCATCAGTCAGACCACCATGAATATCAACTGTTTGCCATCAGTCAGACCACCATGAATATCAACTGCTTGCCATCAGTCAGACCACCATGAATATCAACTGTTTGCCATCAGTCAGACCACCATGAATATCAACTGCTTGCCATCAGTCAGACCACCATGAATATCAACTGTTTGCCATTAGTCAGACCAACCATGAATATCAACTGTTTGCCATAGTCAGACCACCATGAATATCAACTGTTTGCCATTAGTCAGACCAACATGAATATCAACTGTTTGCCATTAGTCAGACCACCATGAATATCAAC
>JADBJO010023860.1:0-7500 GCA_016801955.1 Conus betulinus | reverse complement strand
GGTGGGGGGAGGGAAGTGGAGTGGGTGCTGGAAGAGGGGGTGACAGGTGGGGCAGGCTCCTCCTATCCCTGAAGACCTGCACTTTTCCCCGTTAAATCACTTTTTTTTTCTTTGCTCCAAATTTTAACGAAATTAGTATCTATTACTTTCTTGAAGTGACTAATTTCATGAGTGGCCATACACATGAGTGATCAGTATTAAAGCTGAAGACGGTATAGAATTTCAGCCATGTCGCTCATTGATACTCACGACTGCCGCGGTGACTCATGGAACACAATGATATAGCCAGCCATTGTTGTCGCTGTGTTGGGCTTCATTTTACTTTTTTTTTTTTTTTTAAATCGTTTGCACATGTGATCTGAGGTGACGGGAATCCGGCCTCCTATTGACACAGACAGCTCCAGATTTCAATGAACATGTAATAAGTCGTCTACCGCTCCTTTCTTCCTCATCGTTGGACCATTTACAGACAGCGTTGGTCCAAGACAAAATCTACAGAGGATAACGTGAAAATTAGTCTGCTGAGATCTCCTTTCAAACTTTGCTTTGGTCACGTGAACAGTTTGGAGCAGTGTTCACCATCATATGATGTGTGTCAATACAGTGAAATTATCATTCTACACAGGAGGCTCTTCAGAAGAATCTTCCGACTTTCACGAAAACCCGCTCAAGCCAGAAGTCGGAAAAGCACACACACACACACGCACGCACGCACACACACGCACGCACGCACGCACGCACGCGCGCGCGCACAGAGAGAGAGAGAGAGAGAGAGAGAGAGAGAGAGAGAGAGAGAGACACTCTTTAATGGCAGGAAAAATGGAGTAAAAACACAAAATGACTATTTTTCAAACATCCTGTCCTTAGTGAAGGAATTATAGACAACGTATGAAACAGTTATACGCATGTCATTTGAATGACCAAACTTAAGTCATCTACACAAATAAACAGTTGCACTCGTAAAACAGCTCAAAAATAAATGGAGAGAGAGAGAGAGAGAGAGAGAGAGAGAGAGAGAGAGAGAGAGAGGGGGGGGGGGTCTTTCTTTGCTGATTTCAAGTCCAGCTTTACAAGGACTGAGTGCACGGACATGTGCCTACAGAGGATGAATACACGTGATGTGGCAATGCCCCAAATGCCTCGTGCATGACTGAATGCAGCGTGGCAAATCTTTTTCACATTGGCTGCTGTTCTCTGTGGGTTATATGCCAGCTATTGACTGGCTGCAAATGAAAAGAATTCCTCTATTCATAGAAATACCGTTTGTCATACAATGTCATTGTCCAGTCCCCCCCCCCCCCCCCCCCCTCTTTTCTTACTTTCTTTTTGTGTGCATTAGATCGTGCTAAGAAAATCAATCATGATGAAAAGCATGGAACTCTGGTGGGTGCCCTTGGATACCTCACTGCTGGTATATCGCAGGAGGATATGCGTTTAACTAGTAGACAACACAGCAAGAGGAGGATATGCGTTTAACTAGTAGACAACACAGCAAGAGGAGTATATGCGTTTAACTAGTAGACAACACAGCAAGAGGAGGATATGCGTTTAACTAGTAGACAACACAGCAAGAGGAGGATATGCGTTTAACTAGTAGACAACACAGCAAGAGGAGTATATGCGTTTAACTAGTAGACAACACAGCAAGAGGAGGATATGCTTTTAACTAGTAGACAACACAGCAAGAGGAGTATATGCGTTTAACTAGTAGACAACACAGCAAGAGGAGGATATGCGTTTAACTAGTAGACAACACAGCAAGAGGAGTATATGCGTTTAACTAGTAGACAACACAGCAAGAGGAGGATATGCTTTTAACTAGTAGACAACACAGCAAGAGGAGTATATGCGTTTAACTAGTAGACAACACAGCAAGAGGAGTATATGCGTTTAACTAGTAGACAACACAGCAAGAGGAGGATATGCGTTTAACTAGTAGACAACACAGCAAGAGGAGGATATGCTTTTAAACTAGTAGACAACACAGCAAGAGGGAGGATATGCGTTTAACTAGTAGACAACACAGCAAGAGGAGGATATGCGTTTAACTAGTAGACAACACAGCAAGAGGAGGATATGCGTTTAACTAGTAGACAACACAGCAAGAGGAGGATATGCTTTTTAACTAGTAGACAACACAGCAAGAGGAGGATATGCTTTTAACTAGTAGACAACACAGCAAGAGGAGGATATGCTTTTAACTAGTAGACAACACAGCAAGAGGAGGATATGCTTTTAACTAGTAGACAACACAGCAAGAGGAGGATATGCTTTTAACTAGTAGACAACACAGCAAGAGGAGGATATGCATTTAACTAGTAGACAACACAGCAAGAGGAGGATATGCATTTAACTAGTAGACAAACACAGCAATCACTGGAGTTTCTTCAACACGACAATACCAGCACAAAAGTGGATGTTTTACTCTAGAGAAGTTCGAGTTGCACAAGGAGGGTTGTGATTTTCTTCAGGGAGCTGATGCCAATTGGCTGTTCTTACCGTGTCCTTTGTGGGGCGTGTTCCGGAGATGTGCCATTGAAGCCTACAACTGACCAGCAAATTGTCAGAAATTGATCGTCCCGACGGTAAATAACGAAATATGGTCGAAATTACCGTCTGAGGCCATCAAAAGCGACTTGAAAAATGCAACATATTCAAAGAGCGGTTATCAAGGCGGCGACTGCGTGCATGCGTGCCGCAAACGCATTACTGCATAGGCCTAGCAGCTTGCTCAGTTCAGAGGCCATTCTGAAGCCGTTAAGCATTGTACCAATGCGGTGGCTATTTTGGGTCACGTTTCACGCGAGATTTCGTTGCGCAGACGCAGTGGCATCAGACTACATGTAAACAAGCAGTTTTCGCGGATCTGTGATGAATCGGTCCGGTCTCAGACCAGTTGTTTGGGGACAGTTTGTCCGCGACCCTGAAAGACGTGCGTGAGACTGACCACATCAGCTCCAGTGTAGGGCCATGAGTGCAGATACAACGGGACGCCTGCTACTATCTTGGACAAGCTGGCATTTCTTACTACTCTGAGTCGTGTCGCACACGTGGTCACTTTTAGACCAAAGGAACAGAACAAACAAAAGACAGCATTGGTTTCAGCAGAAAACGGGAACACAGCAGAATTCCAGCTCCCAATGGAAGAGGGAGGTGAACTTGGTTCCATCTTTAAAACCTCAGAAACATGAGTTTATTGCTAGGAGATTAAGATAGTTTGAAGATGCATGGTCTAAAACCACTTCAGACCCAGACATTTTATCATGATAGCAGAGGTTAAGGTTGAATTCGACTGTTCTTTAGACCAGTTATCCATGCTATCTTGCACTAAAACAAAAGTCACAAATCAGAAAGAGTGCAAGATCATGATTTTAGAAGTTCAGAAGTTGATAGCTAAGAAAGTAATTTCTCCTTGTGAGCACTGCCCTGGTGAGAGTTATTTCTCCAGTTTTTACTAGGGAAAAGAAAGAAGGACCTTATCGCATGATTTTCGATATAAAAAGACTCAGTTTAGAAGTCAGTTATCATCATTTCAAAATGGATACTCTGAACACTGCCCTGACTTTGATAACTCAGGATGCTTTATGGCCTCAACTGATTTGAAGGATGCCTATTATAGTGTAGCAATCCACGAACAGCACACAAGAAACTACTCAGATTTTAATGGAGAGATCAACTCTATGAATTCAATGCTTTACCCAATGGCATATCATCAGCTCCCTGTTTGTTCACAAAGCGGTTGAAACCTGTCTGTGCCTCCCTAGAATGAAAGGTCATGTATCTATGTTTTTTTTTTTTTTTTTTTTTTTTTTTTTTTTTAGATGATTCCGTATTGATTGGAGTCTCAAAGAGAACAACTGCATGAATATGTTACAGACACCGCTGATTTGTTTCCAAAGTCAGGATTTATCATTCACCCAGCGAAGTCGGTTATTCAGCCACACAACAAGGCTTCAATGCCTTGGAGTCATCACAGATTCTGTCTCCGTGAAAGTCGCTCTTAGCGCTGAAAGGGCTGTCAGCGTACTGTCTTGTTGTCAAAGCTTCTTGATGAGCAAAGTCACACAATCCATGAAGTTGTTCAGTTTATAGGAAAAATCGTTGCTAGCTTTGCTGCTGTCAAGAATGGACCTCTCTATTACAGACAGCTTGAGAAAGACAAAAAATTAGCTTTGAAATAGAGCAGAGGTGACTTTGACCAACTCATGCAGTTGTCTGAAGAGAGTAAGGAGGAACTTTAAACGGTGGATTGTCAATGTGTCTGATACAGAGAATGACATTTGCAGTACTGAACCAGCTATAGTTGTCACCACTGATGCTAGTGGCACAGGTTGGGGGTGCGAGTGTGAAGATACAGCTTCAGGTGACATTGATTGCCGCATGAAAGGGTCTTTCACACTTGTTATTTAAAATTGAAAGCAGTTTTACTTGCTTTGCACTCATTTCAGGGAAAGCTGAAAAACAAACATGTCCGCATAATGAGAGACAATACAACAGCAGTCAGCTGTATCAATCGCATGGGAACAAGCCATTCAGATGCTTGTAATGACATTGCATTTACAATTTGGTCATGGTGCATTTCTAAGAATATCTGGATCAGTGCAGCACACATTCAGGGAAGCAGAACAGGACAGCTGACAAGGAGTCCAGGCCTCAAAGAACACTGATGCTGAAAGGAAACTTGATGAGCAGGCTCTGCAGTCTGCCTTCCAACAGCTCAGGGCTTTTCCAGATATTGACCTCTTTGCTTCCAGGTTGAACTTCCAAATGCGGCGATACATTTCATACAGGCCGGATCCAGAAGCTGAAGCAATTGATGCTTTTTCCATCTCTTGGGAGCATTTACAGTGGTATGCATTTCCACCTTTCAGCATCATAGGACGGGTGCTGCAGAAGATCCGGAGAGACCCTGCAGAGGGGATAATTGTGGTACCCAACTGGCCAACACAACCGTGGTTCGCTGTTCTTCACATCATCTCTGCTGCCCTCCAGTAGAACTCAGGTGCAGACGCCCATCTTCTTCACCTACCCAGCGACCTCAGAGCAGTTCATCCTCTCATTCAGAAACGTCGGCTAAACCTGCTTGTCTGCAAGATCCGCAAAAAACTTCTTAACTTTTGGTTTATCAGGAAATTCGGTTGCTCTAATCATGGATTCATGGAGACCCATGGAGAGGCCCAGCACCCATAAGTCCTACAAACCTACATTCAAAAATGGGCAGAAATTTGTAAGCAGAAATGAAATCACTACTTGTACTCATGTGCATGTGGCAATTTTTTTTTTGCAGAACTGTATGCTGCAGGTGCTAGTTATAGTACAGTAGGTTAACCTAGCTAGAGTGCAGGTTTCAGCATACCTTTGTCCTGATAACGCAGAAACAATAGGTCAACATCCTGTAGTCTGTAAAATTGTCAAAGGTGTGTTCAACAATAGACCATCACTCCCAAAGTACTGTGACACATGGGATGTAGACACAGTCATTGATATGTTAGCACAGTGGCCAGATGCAGAACAGCTCAGCTTTCTGAAACTCACACTCAGAACACTTATGTTACTTGCTTTACTCTCTGGTCAGAGAGGACAGACTCTCCATAGTCTTACTGTTGATGATGTAAAAATCCATGAGTCTAAATGTGTACTTGTATATAGCTCTCTTTTTTAAAACAAACCAAACCAGGACTCACTTAAAGCCTTTAGTCATACCTTGTTTTGAAAACAAGAGATTGTGTCTGGTTCACCACCTTCGGCAGTATTTGAAAAAGACTGCCCACTTACGAACTGGGAAAGCACTTTTTATCAGTTGCATAAAGCCTTTTGCACCTGTGAAAAAGAGACACCATTTCTCGTTGGATGAAAGATGTGCTGCTTATGGCTGGAAAGACATATCGAAGTACTCAGCTCACAGCACTCGGGCTGCTAGTACTTCTGCAGCATTAAGCAGAGGTGTACCAATAGACAGCATCCTTCAAGCAGGTGGATGGTCAAACAGGAACACTTTTTCAAGATTCTACCACCGGATCATTAAACAGAATGAAGATGGAAATGGTGGTCTACGTTTTTTTAGGTGGTAAAGAGTTTTTCCCGGTCTGTGCTGGACACATTTGTAGACAAAGGGAAGTAACTCACATTATGAGCTGATTGCCTTCAGAGCCTGACGTGTTAAGGAATAACGTGTGATCCCCGACGCTAAAATCTCCACATGTATACGTCTGACCAATCAGCAGACGAGGAATAATTTGAAAATTAAACGAGACTACCTGGAAGTTGAAGTTTAATGGAGATTATTTCGAGGATGCTGTTGGGTAGAGGTATACATGTGCCCACCCATCAGCAACTCGAGGTACTTCCATTGAACCCTCCCTTCTCGGGGATCACACGTAGCTGAAGTCTGGGGCGCGCGCGGTTTCGTCCTCCACATGTATACCTCTACCCAACAGCATCCTCGAAATAATCTCCATTAAAAGCAGAAATATGCAATACAATGGTAACGCTTCTGACACAGTTCCAAGAAAGAATGGAATGTACGTTTAGCAGAAAAGGGATCCCTGACATTCCAAAATGGCAGAAAGGGTAAGCACCTTAAGTAATGAGTACCACAATGTGTACATAGTTCACAGCACTTACACCCACATGTGTATGTTATAGTGACAACAAGAATAATATCCATGGGAGGGAGGGGCTTGGGGGGGGGGGGGGGGTCGAGTTGATGAAGAAAGAAGACAATGAAATCATACACACAGTTAACAGTAAAAAATCCCCAAATGTATGCCATAATTCATCCCAAAGTGAAAACGTCAAAATAACAATAGTGTCTGGAGCCCAGCCACCTACTTAAGTCTCTGACTTGACGATGACTCAGATCCTAGCCCTGTGGAGGCCAGCACTCAGCATCCCAGACATCATTAAGACTCACTGTGCTCTCCCCCACTGCTGCAGCACAGCCCAACATCTTTCAGTCATCCGGCGACTATGGACAACCTTCCCCGGAGACTGAGGCACTGCTTTAAGTCTTATTCATTGACAAGGTATAATTGACAACATCAGGGTGAAAATCACAGACCAACAATGTCCCTCCTGTGAAAATACTAGTAAACCCCCAATCTGTTGATTTAATTTCTTCAACAGACACACATTAACATGCTTTTGTAAATTACACCCTGGTTTTCCGAGTGGGTCTCTCTTGTAAAATACCAGTAAACCTCATCCCATTTAGTAAATTTCTTTGACATACACAACATGTTTCTAAATTACACCCTGGTTTCCAAATAGTCTCCTCTTTGTAAAAAACCCGTAAACCTCATCCCATTTATAAATTTCTTTGACATACAAAACATGTTTTCGTAAATTACACCCTGGTTTCCAAGTGGGTCGCACACGGCCCATAATATGAGACCTCTCTTCGTTTGGCATCGGAAACCAAGTCAGACTGTCAGTAGACTTTCGTGTGGCTTTCAGTACATTCCCAACATAGGGGTGCACTACATAAGCATCGAAGTCTTG
>JADBJO010023859.1:10000-20000 GCA_016801955.1 Conus betulinus | reverse complement strand
TGGGTGGTTAAAAAAACGTTTTATTTTAGACAGAAGACATATCTTTCTGAAACTGTTTTATACACACATCGTACACGATCAAACCACAATAAACTGTTGTCAATAACTACTGCTAAAGCTTTGTGGCCGTCTACCTCTTCAACATAATTGAAATTAATTCATAGTAAGGTAGAGGAACGGAGAACGCTTTTTTTTGTCTCATACTAATAAATGTATGTTTGGTTTTGTTGGGTTCACATCTTGACTTAGACCATTCGATTAACTTACTCATACTTCTTTGCAATACACACACGTCTTTTACTTTAGAATGAGTGATATGAAGGATTGTGTCATCTGAGGAAAGTCACAGACAGTATATAAAAAATAAAGATAAATCACCAATATCTGTGGAGATGAAAATAGATCCGAGGACCAAGCCTTGAGGAAGACCATATTTAACGGATAACAGAGAAAATGTATGTCCATTATTGCAAACAAGCTGACATCTATAGCTGAAGTAGATGACATGAGGTCTAACGTTTTGTTTGATAGATTATATATATATATATATATATATATATTTTTTTATTTTTATTTTTATTTTTATTTTTTTTTTTTTTTAGTAGGACGTGGTCAGTAACATCGAAAGCCTTAGCGGGGTCAGCAACTACACCAATAATCTTGTTAACATTTTCATATGAAAGAGTCATTTATCAATAAGCTTGGTGAGTGCTGTTTGGCAAACATGTTCTTTCCAAAACCCAGACTGACTCTTGTGAAACAAATCAGATTTATCAAAAATGATTGAATAGGCATTTTCCTTATGCGTTCTCTTAAAGGTTTCGATTACGTAGACAAAACAGTCACAGGTCTGTAATTTGAAATGCTGGTTGGGTTACCTGATTTACAGACTGGCATCACTTTAGCAATTTTGAAAACTTTCGGAAACTGTAAGTGAGCGCTTTAGAAATAACTTAAGCTGCCATCGTTAGAATCTTGCCATCAGTGTCATCCAACCCGCGAGAACACATTTCTTTGAGATGAAGTAGATATATTGTGTACTTCTGTGATATAGCCTAATTAACGGGATATTGATGTTGAGAGAGAGAGAGAGAGAGAGAGAGAGAGAGAGAGAGAGAGAGAGAGAGAGAGAGAGAGAGAGAGAGAGAGAGCACGCGTACACTCCCCCTCCACCTCCGCACAACACGACAACAAACAAACAAACACACACACACACACACACACACACACACACACACACACACACACACACACACACACACACACACACACACACACACACACACACACACACACACACACACACACACACACTCACACACACACACACACACACACACACACACACACACAACGCACGCACGCACGCACGCACACTCGTACAACACACTCACACACTAACACTAACACAAAACACACTTTTTCTCCTGTAACAGGGCCGCCTAGAATCCTACTGACCATCAACCCCGCCAACCAGGTCACAGAGGGCACGGTCGTGACCTTGACCTGCGGGGCTCATGGTCACCCGAGACCGGAGGTACGGTGGAGGAAGGAAAAAAGGGGTATCTGCCGGGCGGACTGATGGAAGCAGAGACCCCCATTATTCGGCTTAACCCCGCCAGGGCCCCTGATCAGGGCCAATACACCTGTCGGGCTTTCAATGGCGTCGCTCCACAGGCAGTCAACTCGGTGTTTTTGACAGTGAACGGTAAGAACTCTATGGGCATAAGCTGAGAATTGGCGTGGTGTACATTCTATAAGGTAGGCCACTCGGGCCTGCCGAACTGCCTGTGGCTGGCGATCATTTGTATAGATGTGGATGCTGCGATCTGCCCTCTAGACAAGAGCAACGTCCGCTTCAAAGAAATGAAAGTTTTTCGTTGTATTGCCACTATCAATTAACCATTAACCAGCCAGAGATTGTGCTTCACAAAAAAACTGCCATTTTAAGTTACGTCCATGATCTCGACATCATAATGTAACGCGTCAAATGATTGGATGAGCCAGAAGGCACTGGCCAATAAGAATGGGGCACAAGGATTGTTTAAGTTTTGGCCACTTGCTGACAAAATGGTAGACGACGGTAAATTTTCTATCCTGTTTCTTCGACATAGATTACTATATCGAATCGAAAATCATCATAACCATCGCCAGTTAACATGGGGAACATTTTTTTTCCTGGGGGGCAGGTGAAAACTTAATCTGGTGGCAGGTCGGGAAAAAAAAAGTCTTAACCTGTTGCTTCATGCATTTTTGTCTGTTGTCTTTTTGATCGTCCTCGTAATGATACTGGTACTTGATACGAGACACTTTAGTAGTGATAGCAGCAGCAGTAGCAGCAGTACCAGCAGCAGCAGCAGCAGCAGCAGCAGTAGCAGCAGCAGCAGCAGCAGCAACAGCAGCAATAGTAGTAGTATTTCAAGTAGTAGTAGTAGCAATAATGATGGTGGAGGGAATAGTAGCAGTAGCACTAGTGGTGTTGGCAGCATTAGTAACTTCCTTACATGGTATACTCTGGTTTTTAACCAAGCTTGGAGACAATAATGCTGTAAATTCTTCTGGAGATGAATGCCTCCATATTTCAAGAAAGATCCATTTGTAATGTTTTTATCTTCATATGACACTGGCCATAGGGCTAGAAAAGGAAGCTGGTCAAATGAGAGGAATGGGTTGAGAGAGGCGGGGGTCGGCGAAGTAGAGTGTACGGAAACTCGCCACAAAGGTGGCACAGCCGAGCCTTAGGAACTCACAATCAGCTGGGCAAAGCAACACGAACGTACTGGATGAGAAGTCAGACCAGGGGAAAGGAAAATCTTCAACAGTTCCAGACAACTGCATGGAGTTAACGTCATGCTAAACAGACAGGCAGCGGAAGAGGTAGAACACCTCGAGTTTCATGGGCTCGTGTTGAGCGAGCTGAATAGAGACCGTCCAAACAAAACTCTGTCTGAATATCTGTTTCATGAGAAGTCTAAAGGCATTGGGAAATTTGACCTTTAATGTCCCAGTGTGGATAACGCTACACATTACAGTTTGCAATCGTCATTTCCAAGAAAGATGTACAGATTCTCTCCACCGACTGCTGATGCAAAGGTCCAGATGGTCAAAGCAAGTGCTTCCTCACACAGGTTTTTTGCATCTCATCTAGGGAATATGAGACAAAGGACAGCGCAGCGCTAGCACAACACACACACACACACACACACACGCACACGCACACACACACACACACACACACACACACACACACACACACCACACACACACACACACACATATTAGATACCTTGAGTTCGCCTGTTTTTTTGCCGACTTGCCACGCTAACACTAGCATACCTAATTCTCGTTTCAAGGGAAGTTATCTAATAGTTGTTTGTTTGTTTTTTTTTAAATTGAGGTGCATGTTCAAAAACCCTGCCAGATAATGTCTTTTCGGAATGCAAGTCCTTTCTGTGAAGTGTCATTATCCGATTCGTTTCAACTATGAAAAAAGGACCTTTGAGATATTTGGCATTATGTAGAGTATCAAAGGTGTAGTAACTAAATTCACCTATATTCTCAACGAAGAGAAAACATGTTTTCAGGGGGAGAAGCGGTAGTTCTCTCCTGCGTAGGGTGTTACTGGCGCATTATCCGGCGTTCCCTGCAAGGACTCCTTGACGAAGACCATCTTATAGCACAGAGTGAGCGGTGCACATCGCAGCAGGGTTCTTAAGTTTCGGTCGACAAAGGTAAAGGACTGACCACTCAGAACACCCTTGACGCCCCTGGGAATGGCAGAGATCACAGGGTTGTTGACACTCATGACTGTCCAAGCGTCTACAACGACATTCCTATGACAAACCGCATGGTTCTTGCATAATTTTGGTTTACTCATGGGCTCAAAAGATACAACTGTACATCTTAATATGTTTCTATCTTTAGCGTACTCATGACATATAAATCTACAAACGAATACAATACCAATGTTCTTTTATTATTTCATTGAATGTAGAACGAAAATCTCGTTAATTACTCCGTACTCCGTCCCCTCCCCGCCCCCCGCCCCCCCCCCCCCCCCCCCTTTCCTTCTTATTCTTTATTCCTTTTTTTTCTTTGCGGTTTCAGAAACCCGTCCGCACGCTCAAAATATCAGACGAGAATCAAAGCACAGAAATTGCCGAGAAGGAATCCACAGGACAGAGAACCGAATCCAGAGAACCCACTACAAGCTTCAACGCTAACGACAACAACAAACGACAACAACAACAACAACAAACAACAACAACACAACAACAACAACAACAACAAACGGTGACGACACGGACGATGCCAGAGCCAAAGCGCGTGCCTCTACCGCCACCACCAACGATGGCAACGGCAGTGGTGAAAATGGCGGAACCATAGCCGCCATCGTGATCTCGGTGCTGGTGCTGATGGGAGGAGTGGTTTTGCTGGTCTTGTGGCTCCTGAGCCGGAGGCGCAAACAGCATTTTGCTTGTAAGCTGGGGGGGGGGGGGGGGGGGGGGGACAGGGAAGGGGGAAGGGGGTGGGGGGGGGGGGGCTGCCTGTGTGATGTGGTTGACTGGATAGGGATGGGGGGGGGGGGGGGTGGAGGAAGAAAGAGTATGTGTGGGGAGGAGGAGGAAGTAGGGGAAGGGGGAGGGAGGCAGCAGGACATCATTGTTTTCTGTGTCCATCCTTTTTCATTTCGATATTTTGTTTCATCCTTCTTTCTTTTCATTCCTCTAGTCATTCTCATCCATTTGTTTTTCACTAATGAATGAATGAATGAAATGAGTAAATAAATGAGTGAATGAGTTGATCAGTCAATAACCACTTAATTCTTTTTATCTTGCTTTCGATCCATTTTCCTTTTACCCCTTCCTCTGACTTTTTTTTCCCTTTGTCTGCTGTTTTCCCTGATCTTGTGTTCTAATTCCTTCTTTGGATTTTTTTCTGTTTCTCTTTTTTTCCAGCCCCAGGATCCATTGCATCGTTATTTACACATTACCCTGAGAGGTCAGTCTGCCTAAAATGGTCTTGTTTAAAAGTATGTGATTCCTCTCTCTCTCTCTCTCTCTCTCTCTATCTCTCTCTGTGGTCCCCACTCTCTCTAACTCTCTCTATGGAATCCCTCTCTCTCTCCCTAACTCTCTCTGAGATCACTCTCTCTCTCTCCTCCTAGATCTGTGTCCCACCTCTCTCTCTCCCTCCCTCTCTAGCTCGCTGTCCCTATCTCTCTCTCCCCTCTCCCTCTCTCTCTCTCTCTCACTCTGTCCCTCTCTCTCTTCCCCCTCTCTCTCCTGTCCCTCTCGCTCTCCTCTCTCTCTCTCTCTCTTTGTCTCTCTCTCTCTCCCCCCTCTCTCTCTCTGTCTCTCTCTCTGTCCCCCTCTCTCTCTGTCTCTCTGTCCCTCTCTCTCCCTCTCTCTCTCTCTGTCCCTCTCTCTCTCCCTCTCTCTCCCTCTCTCTCTGTCCCTCTCTCTCTCTCCCTCTCTCTCTCTCTCTGTCCCCCTCTCTTTTTCCCTCTCTCTGTCCCCCCTCTCTCTCTCCCTCTCTCTCTCTCTCTCCCTCTCTCTCCATATCTCTGATTCTCTTTTTCTACGTATCTGTCTATGTCGCTCTAATCTGCGAGTGCTTTCGCGCGAGTGCGAGGGGGCTATGTATGTATGTGTGTGTATGTGGTTTACTTTATCCAAGTACGTGTCCTGTATGTGTCTGGCGTGGGTACTTACAAGCATGTTTACGTATGTGTATGTGCTGCGCGTGTCTAATTATGTATGTATGTATGTAGGTGTATGTATGTATGTATGTATGTATGTATGTATGAATGTATGTATGTATGTATGTATGCATGTATATACACATATATGGATGTTTCTTTAAACGCCCACGTGATTGAATGGTACTTGCATATACATGTCACTCAGTAGCACGTGCATGTCTATGCATCTAGGTCAATGACAGCGCCACGGGCCGGAATGTACGCGCCCAGGTCATCTCAACGTCCCACAACTCTGACTCCCCTCACACTGGAAGCCTTCCCTCAGTACCTGGACTTGCCGCCTGCTCCCAGCCCCCCTGTGGGAATCCTAAACGAGGCTACGGCATGTCCTCGTCCAGCCGAGGTAAGTTCGGCTCAAGCCAAGCAGGTCACCTCCCAGCTGAGGACAAAGGTATGATTTCCTAGGCGGGATGATGTGAGCTCAGGTCAGTTCATGCCGTTGTTTGTCCAGCTTAGGGCAGTCATAATCAGTATTCCACTCAAGGTGAGGCAGTTTCATTTCAACCCGTGGTGTGTATCTGAACCAAGACTACGGAATATCCTACCCGGGCCGAAGTTTGTTCAGCTTAATGAATGTGCTTCCGGCCTGCCTGGTGTTGTTGAGGAACGTGTCAGTGAGGCCAGGGGTAGCCCAGTTTCTCTCATGTGGTTTAGGAGCCGGCGAAGAATCGGGGAATGCCCCCGTGCAAGCTGGGTCTTACTTGGATTTCTGTTGTCTGTAGGTGAGTAGAGATAAAGTCACGTGGTCTCATGATGTTGATGGTGTAGCCGAAGTTAACAATCGAGTCTTGTCGGAAGCGGGTTTCCGACACTGTTCACATCGCTTGAAGGCGTGTCGGACGCCTACTTCCGACAGAGTTTGACGATTTCAATCATACCGCCTTTTATTAAAGGGCAATAAATCTCGTTTTAGGGACAGCTTTGGGCCTTTTCTTGCAGTCGCTTACCTTAGACCATTCTTCATGTATTCTGTAGTAGTTTTATACAATTTGATTTGTCCTACTCTCAGTTCCCGCGATCACATGATTTTGAACACGATCACACGATTTTGAGTGGATCAAGCATTTTGTGGACAAAGTTTTGTGTTTTTATGCAGTTGTTATAAATATGCTATTCTATGTAGGTCATACCAAGTGCTCAGAAGTGTAATTGAACTTGTGTGGGAGGATAGAGAGCATGAAGAAATGGATTACAGTGTGCACAAAAAGTCTTTGCTTTTCTGCAAATGTGTGTCATTTTGGATTAGTTACATCAAGTGAACTGTGTGGATTCCTCACTGAAGGTAAGCATTTTTGATAAATATATGTTTTCTTCTATCCAATGGCGCACGTTTCATGCTCCAAGGTGAAGTGATTGATTTTTTTTTAATGATTTTTTGAAAATTGTCAAAAAATTGTGAGATCTGAGGGACAGACTGGTCCATTTTGGCTGTGACTTGATTGAGTTAAGAATGTTCATGATGGTCAGAGTTAAGCTCGATTCAACAGGCGCAGAGCTGTGAATGTCCCGTGCAAGGGTGATCTTATCTTGACGTTTATTGTCTCTTGGGCAGTCGAGGTAAACTCACATTCACTCATGGTGCTGATGCTCTATCCACGGTTAGGAATGTCCAGGATGGTCAGACGTAGGCTCAGATTAGCTCATGTTGTTTCCAAGCTAGCCAATGTTAGGGAATGTCCCAAACCAGGTCAAGAGAAAGCCAGGTCAGTGCACATTGTTTCTGTCCCAACTGAGGTTACAGGATATCACAAACAAGCCCAGCTGAGATACTTCAGTGCATGCTGTTTGTATCCTCTCCTGGTCAAGGGATTCTTCTTCTTGTTACACTCAGACAGGAACCCCAGAGGCACTGACAAAGGCTGTTGTATGGCGGAGGCCCTCCAGAGATCCACAGAGCCTCTCCTTCGTCGATGTGTCGGCAGGTCAGGTGCTCTCAGCTTCTGATGTGCTGAACAGTCCTGCGGGAAGTGTTCCACAGTCATTGGGGCTGTACCGCATGGGCACTCTGAACACTCGCCCATGTGGACTTTTGTGAACATGTGATGTTTGAGTCTGGAATGCCTTGTTCTCAGTCTCACAATGCTCCCTTGGTCTGGTCTGGGCCGCAGGTAGTACGCATCCTTCATGTTGAAGTCTGGATGCTGCTCGAGGCATCTTCTTTTCTTTCTGCTTCTCCTTGATAATGCTTCTGGCTTTTTCAAAGGAGACTGAATGTTCCGGTTGGGGCTGCTGTCCTCCCTCCTTTGCCAGACGGTCAGCTTCCTCATTGCCATGTATGTTGCAGTGTGAGGGTATCCACTGGATAACGGTGTTCTCAGTGGACTGCTGCAGAATGGCCAGGGCAGAGACAAGGGAGTTGAGTTCCTAGTTTCGAGGATTTTTAACAACCTGCAGTACCTACAAAGCACCGGAGAGGACGACGACTCTGGAACGCACGGTCTCTCTATTCTCATACAGCATTCTGGTTGCTGACTTGTAGTGCATCTGCCTCAGCTTTGAAGTTTGTAGAAAAACTTGTCAGTCGGGATGGCTTGTCGGACAGGAGTTCTGTCCATCAACTTCAGAAAAAGATTCCCCACCTTCGTTTCTGGTGGCCTCTTCTGCTGAACCATCTGTATATGCATGTGTCAAGAACTCTCTGGGGCATGCAGGTCAAGGGATGAAGCAAGGTGAACTGAGCTCAGTTCAACCCGTACGTAAACCAATTAATGTATTCATGGCTTAGCAAACAAACAACAATAATTAAACACACAAGACAGAGCCAAAAATACGCAAATGGATGCTACTCCGGGATAATGTCATCAAATCTTTTTCGGAATGTTGTGGTTCTGGAGATCTTCCCACGGCATTGTTTGCGACAGGTGTTTGTGCGCCGTGAACGTGATGTTCAGAATGATGAGAGGCTGAGTGTCCTCTGCCAGTGAGAAGAATGCATGTGAAGAATCAGGTGGGTCAGATTCCACAGTTTCAGGTGGACGTTGTCGTGCTTTCTTGAAAAAAAGGCTGTTGTTACTTGTCACTTGCTGTCGTTCTCGTTGTGCTGTGACTATTGTCGGTTTTTAATTACCAATGCATTGACTGGAAAGACTGGAAAACATGGCGGATTAGCGATGTGGTGATTCTTCAGCATAACTGCATTATCCACTTTGAGATGTGATGATTTGACGTGACTTTCCTTGTCAACATAGTCCTTTATTTTCTTTTTGTTTTAGCAGTATCTTGCTGTCTAACTGATGTGCTCATTTTAGGTGTGAAGGAAGAAGCTGATGAAATTTGCCTTGAAGACCACAACCAAAACATAATGGATGATGGAAGTATGCCAGTAGTTGAATGTGGTGGTGTTCTATCGTTGAACAAGATTTGGTCCGTTGTTTATCTAAACTTGGAGGGTGTTTCTGTTTTTTTATGTTTTCTTCTGGTTACTACATACGAGCCTTCCAGTCTCTGCATTTGCGCGAGTTCAAAGACGAGAGATTTGATGCCATTGTGTAAGAGCATAATCGTTCAAAATCGGTGCTGTTGAATAGGGTGTCCAGATCAGTTCTGAGCATTTCAGGATAACCAAACTTTGAAAATGTGTTACAGGAACAAACAAACAAACAAAGGGGAAATAAAACTTTCTGCTGGTATGGAGTTCATAATGGCAACAACTGGATAGCGTGAGTCTCACTCTTGGAAAGCAAGTACATGCTGACCATTCTTCATGACGCCGAAAACTCAGCAGATAACTCACTCCAAGGATCGTTGGGGAGTGAGGAGGACATTTGTAGTGTTTGACAGGTTGACGAGATGGTTGACATTTAGCAAGTCAAACATTTCAAACAGTTCCTAACGACTTTTTCGACTTGAAGGAGTATTTCCTTGAAACTTAATTTTTCACGGAGGAGTGCGGCAGTCATGATGGTGCCCTGGTGGCCACTAGGAGTAATGTTTAATTCTTTCTGATGGATTGATTGCGGGCGAGAAGAACAGTCTTCGTCCTTTCAGAACGGTAAGTTTGCTGAGCGCCGAAAAATAATTCTGAACGGCAGAGAAAGTGTGCGTGGCCTGTGAGTCTGTTCTGTCTTCAGTATTGGGCCACCGGTATATCGGTAATGGCAGCAAGAGTTGGATCTTCATTTACATTTACAACCTCTCCTACCGTCATTGCTTCTGCCCGTTGTAACGACATAGCTGATGTGTTCTTCAGCAACCGTTTCCCCCTTCTCTCCCACTTCGTGATTCATAGAGTGACGG
>JADBJO010023859.1:0-5000 GCA_016801955.1 Conus betulinus | reverse complement strand
CTGATTCCAGGTAAAGGAGACCGCCGCCATTGTAAGCTGAAGTGACTGAGAGACGACGAATCTCTAGAAAATTACATTTCAGAAGAGTGACATGTGTTAAGTGCAAAGAGTCGGTCGAAGTTGTGACAAAAAAAAATCGAAGAAGGACAAAACACAAGAAGAAGACAAGAAAAATCTTATATTAGCAGTACATAAAAACAATTTAGACGAAGGAGGCCCTGAGTAGAACGAGAGCATGCGGAGCAGAAAACAAGGAGGAGGAAACACTATCACAAAGAACAGAGGCCCTTTTAAAAGCTAGTTCTAGTTTGCATACAAAGTAACTGATTAAAGAACTAAAAACGCTGGATATGTTTTGTGCAAACAAGCTTTATGTAATCGAAATTTTTCAGTTAGAGTGACATGTCAATGTGCAAAGACCACTTCTGTTGTCAACAAATATGACAACTCATGATATCCTTATACTATTAGCAGAGATCTAGATCAGGAGGCCCAGTATGCGAGCAACTAAACAATTCATAGATTTCATGCATGAGACAGAGCCTTTTAAAAGTTTTGTCTTATGCTGTAACTCAAACGCGCGAACTACTCTCTCTCTCTTGTGCCTCTCTCTCTCTCTCTCTCCCAGGAAATTCTTACTCGTTCTCTCTCGCACACACACAAGCACAGCCACACAAGGCGATTTGGATCACTCCCAGTATAACTAACAATTCTGATTTCTGCATGTAAACTTTAACGTTTTGACAGATGCTGTAACTCAAACGCGCGCTTACTCGCTCTCTCTCTCTCTCTCTCTCCTCTCTCTCTCTCTCTCTCTCTCTCACACACACACACACACACACACACACACACACACCACACACACACACTCCTCGGATGGCTTTTGGATTATAAGTTTGACCCCTTGATTTTTATATATCGCTTTTACAACAAACATGTGGTGCATTTCTGTTTGGATATCATGAGAGAACGATCTGTAGCTTTGCCAAGACTCCCGATAAAACCCATTAGTGACAAGTGGCTATCTACGCAAAATACCCCTCTGTGCTGACGTTTGGATTCTCATTCTTTGGCACATTCATGCTGGATTGTGTCATGATTACAGGAATTATTGATCTCATCTTGCTTTAATTACACACTATGATTATTTGGTCCGCCCGTGGGAAGGGGGGTAGCTAGCTTCCTTTGTAGATTCTAGTCAGTTCTGTTGAACCTTTATTCTGTGCCAGCATTCATTTGTCGGATGGTGCTTGGGTTAATATGCGATAGATCTGGCCACACATGCTTTGCAGTGTATTTGTCTGTCGTGTGTTTTCGTCCCATAGTCCTCATAAGGCTCCTTGTTAGCCAGTCTGAAAAGTCATTAAACGTCGATTTGTCCCTCAATGCGGGGAAACACCCATTTAGTAGCACAGGTGGTGTTATGCACATGGATATATACACCAATTTTGCAATGGCTTCTGACGGCACAACGCAAGTCGTGGCAAGTGACTGCCTGAACAAGGAATAGTTCAATCGATCAGTATGCTGCCACAGCGCCACTTTCCCGATCACAATACCATGAAGAAAAAGATACACACGGATGCGCGAGGTGGTTCCACAGAAGCACTGTCTTCAGCTGCCGAACCATCCAGCCGGGAGCAACCTGCATCACCCTTGGAAGCCTGCGCCGTGTTCACATGAAGCGCAGACACACACAGTGCATTCCGTTCAGACGTCAAAGGACATCATTCTTCTCTGGCAGATGCCATTGTGTAACGGGACACGACAGAACCCTCACGGGAGCGTCCCCATGGGATGTACCTGCTCAGAGTCACCGGCGAAAAAAAAAACAACCTCACCATAACCAACTGCCGTGTGCATCCCGTAGCTTCATTCGTTGCTGTCGCGCTGACAGGGGAAGACAGTAAAACTCCAGACACGGCATCCTGGGTGGTAGTCTTTCCTGCTGTCAACAGGATTTTCCCTGTGGTCGGTGGGTCTTTCTTCACCGTCACTGGGCCTTTCCCACGAGTCTGCCAAAAGGCAGACGAGAGGAAAATACACCCGCAGGTGCCAGGGGGACCCAGAAAAGTACTATCTTCAGTTGCCGAACCAGCCAGCGAGGAACAATCCTGCACAACCCTTGAACGCTTGCGCTATACGTTCACATGTTGTACAGGCAGGCACAGGGTATTCTATTCAGACGTCAAGGGACTTTTAAACTGGTCCCTGACAGATGCCACTGTGTGATGGCCACTGGACGTAATAGGACAGAACCTCCACACAACTCGTGACACATAACTGCCTGAACAGGAAATAGTGAACTGGACCAGTATGGTGCAACAGCGCCCCTTGCTCCTCCACGATACCATTTTAAAGGTGCTTGGCAGATGAAGTGAGATGTTTACCTGCGCATCTCCTTGTCTGCCAATAGGCTGCTAGATGCAGGGGTCCATATCATGTGTGTGTGTGTGTGTGTGTGTGTGTGTGTGTGTGTGTGTGTGTGTGTGTGTGTGTGTGTGTGTGTGACCGTTGATATCATAAATCTAATATTTAGTGATTAAGGCATATCATCACCATCATCATCATCATCATCATCAACATTGTTGTGCATCATCATCGTCGTCGTCGTCATCATTATCGTCGTCGTCATCGTCGTCATCATCAACATCATCATCATCTTCGTCATCATCATTGTTGTTGTTGTTGTCGTTGTAATTGTCATCATCATTATTGTTATTATCAATATTGTTATAATTATTATCATTATTATTGAACCGCACATGTAATAATCAATCTTTATAATCAGAGACAGTGAGCGGAGGTAATTTGATCACATTTCGGGCGTTCACGAAGCAAGTAGTCGACGTGTGTGAAAAGACAGCACTTGCTAAGTTGTGTGCAAACAGTAGCCATGATTTTTACATAACAATCACTGGCATCCATTTGATTCACATCACACAGCGCAGACCACATGATGGCCAGTCGCAGCTTGATCAGTTACAATCAAAACAATGTAGTCTGATTCTGATCTTTGTTCCCATGTAGCACGATGTAATGCCGTAATATAAACTGGTATTGTTCTGTACTACATTATACTGACATAAAAAGTCAGAAACCTAGGATAACCTTTGCATGGAGGCACTATATCAAACAGATTTCGAAGTATAACTGTCTCGTGACAGAAGAGGTATTGTGACAGATGTTGGGGGTCGGGGATCGTAACAGCCTCGTGTTTTCAGTCAGGTTCAAATCTGGCAGAGATGTGGACCCCAGTCCCCCTTTATTGGGGGCCTTAACCAATTCGGCATGTTGCTGTCTGATTGAGATGCTCAACATTCCATTTTCACAGGACCATGGGGAGTATAACGGTGTTCGTCTCTTCTTCAAGTAGCCACATATGAAGGATTAAGGAAAAAATCTACTGTCCGGGTATTTTGAATCCAGAACCTGAGATGTTTTCTGTCTGTCTGTCTGTCTCTTCCTCTCTCTCTCTGTGATTTCCTCTCTCTCTCTCTCTCTCTCTCTCTCTCTGTCCATCTCTCTCTCTCTCTCTCTCTCTCTCTCTCTCTCTCTCTCTCTCTCTCGCCCACTGCTTTTTGAACGAAGCGTCATGCTAGTGGAAGGCACGCTATCATGCTGCTTTCTTGCCTAAAGCTGGAGCTATTATGCATTCTTGGTAAAAATGATACAACAAATACAAATCGTTTTCGAACTCAGTTTGTTTACGACCATGATAATGACACACAAAAAAAAAATCTTTCTGCTGAGCACAGCCCGATTATGGAATGGTTTACATTAATCAAAGATCATTGCTTATGAATAGTCTATCTGGACCATCTGATCCTGTTTCTATACGAAATGAAATTTCTAAGGCTTTCAAGAACCTTTGTTCCACAGCCGCTCCGGCGCCTTCGCTACCAGAACAACGTTCAGGGCTGGCTAGAGAAGAAGGCGTTTAGGGCAGAGTTGAGACTGGCAGTACCAACAAGGCCATTCACGTTGACCTCCCACCCCCCCCCCCCCCCCCCCCAACCCCCGACCTCCCCCCCCCCCCCCCCCCCATGCACAGGCACTCCCAGATAGGCCAGGAGAACCGAGGAGGCCAATAGCGAAACCAGCACAGAAAGTCCGAATACAACTATGAGACCGTTTGAGCTGGCGAGCTGCATGAGGTCTAACGGGCGATGAATGACGTCCTGCTTTCTTCCGTGTGGAGCCAGATCCCAGTGTCATGCTTGTTGGCACGAGAACAGACAGCGTAGATTAATGCCTGCCAGAAAGCTATCTCACAGGAACAAACACAAAATTGATGAACGATCATGACGATAAAAGCGTAGTTTCGATCCGAAAAACTACACCTCTCGTGCATAGGAAGCGTTTTTTTCGGGGGGTTTTTTTTGGGCGATGCAGATGCCGCTGTGAGAGTAGAATTCCAGGAGGCTGCTGCCAGGAGCAGAGGACTCAGAGGCCTTTTCCCCCCCCCGAGCAATAACAATGGCAAAGAACCAGGTCCCCCCCAGCCAAGAAAGTGAGACTGGGAAGACTTGCACGCAAAGTGCCAGCCACTTAGAGCGAGAAACGGAGAGACCAGCGAACGAGTCCAGTGTGATTGAAACAGACTATACAAGCCTGAACACTTCACGCACAGAAGAGACAGACAACAAGCCAGCCACGTGACAGGTCACACTGTGCTCTCCTAGCTTGTATCCGCCCCAAAGGTCATAGTTCCCCCGGTACATGTGGATCAGCCACGCCCGATGGATGACCAGCGTACACGCCCATCACACAGTCTGACACACACAGGTGGCCGAGACAAAACACTGAATACAAGCTTCTCTGGCGCCTCCAAGAACGAACAGACTTGAATGACAAAACTTCCGATATTCCCTAGTGACGGCAAAACAGCAAAGACAGACAGCACACTCGCTAAAAGCTCTGATCGTAAAAGAGAGTGGAATTGAGGGAGATTTCATCAGATGCGGCGATGCAATTCTTCACAATTAAAATCGCGCATG
>JADBJO010023858.1:17500-20000 GCA_016801955.1 Conus betulinus | reverse complement strand
AATTCTGTCCGTCACTCGGTGCACAGCACTTTGAAGTGCACAAGCCTAAGGTTGATGACACCTGAGCCTTTCCTGAGAATTTTGAACAATCCCGAGAAAAATGCAAATTTCTTGCGATGACTAGTACTGGATAGTTGCTCTTTTCGATCACTATCAAGAGAGAGAGGGTGGAGGTGAATTTTGAAATAAAAACTACTCAGCAATGTTAATAGAGAACAGACTCTGACTCTATTCCCTAAACGACCACAGCTTTCATCCCCATTCATCACAGCCATTGCCGCTGCTGAGACGAAGCAGAGTATAATGGATACGGATCGAAGTCAACTTACTTCCCATGTACTTCTTCAGTTACGGAAAGGATCCAGTTTCTCCTTACTTTGCTTGTTTTCATCATTATATCCATGGTGGATTTTTTTTTTTTACAAAATTATGGATAAGAAAATATCGATCTACAATAATGGCAGAAAGGAAATAGCGCTGAGAAAAGCAAAAGGTTTGTAGTCATCCTGAACGGGTGCAGTCTCTGGTCACTGATCTGCGCTTACAGCAGGTGAATGCCGACGAATCTCCTTACCAATGGCGAGGAAGTTTTCGGAAATTTCGGCGAATTACGTCATCCAATATGTAGCCAACATCTATACCTTAAAGAGAGAGAGAGCGAGAGAGAGAGAGAGAGATAGAGAGAGAGAGAGATGAGAGAAGATTAAAAAGCAAATATAACAAGTTTACACAGTGTGAGAGTGGGGGAGGGAGGGATGGAAGGTGGTGGATGGTGGAACCGCTTTCCCGCCTCCTTAATATATAACGGGTGGGAGGGGGGGGGGGGGGGGGTGGGGGGGGGGGGGCGACAACTTACTGCACCCCACCTCCTTACCCCCTTCCCCCCCTCCCCCTCAATCTTGAAGGTAAAAAAGTAGAGGGCGTGGTTATGGAGTATCCCTCCCCTTTCTCCTCCTCCCCTTCCCCCCCCTCCCCACTTTCATCAGAATTTGGAAGATCAGAGAACACCATTGTACAGATCTGAACAATGAAGGTCTTTTCATCGATCACCCCGCCCCGCTTTTACAAACAGTTGACCCTCTACCCCCCACCCCACAACCCACCCCTGCTTTATGGAAATGTGGAAACTTAACGCCCTGCCCCCCGTCCCCCCTTCCCCCCTCCCCCCGCCCTTCCCCCTCATCCCCTCACTTCCCTGCTCTTTATTAAACAAAAAATTGATGATGCTTTTGTCAGTTCAGGCTGTTCCCTAACCTCTCCCACTCCCACCCCCCCCCCCCCCCCCCCCCCCCCTCCCCCCACCACTTTTTCCCGCCCCCCCTCCCTCCTTTCTCTCCCTTAACCCTTTGCAGAACATTTTTCTCGACGCCACTGATTTTTGAACACGATCTAGTTTCTTAGTCAGGCTTCCTTCCGTTTACACGTGTTTTGATCCAAATAACACGCAAGGGATTTTGGCATCTTCAAAAAAGAATTGGCTTGATTATATTCAGCCACGACATTTACTAATTCTTTAAAAAACAAAAAACAAAAAAAAAACTGTTATTTCGGAAACAGTGGGTCACATTTTGCCCTACCCTCCACAGGCGACTCAGGGCAGATCGCGAACGGACTTTGCCCTGTTCTTCTCAATGATGGCCCGAGGGATCATAATTATGCTGCAGGACGATGAAATCATCACCGGGATGATTTGTTTGTTTGTTTGTTTTGTTTTGTTTTTTTACGATGTCTCCACAAAATCTGCGGCGTCCTATTGGAAGACTGCGGTCTCTCCAACACAGTAATTTCTTCTGTATCAGGATTCGCAAACTCGATGTGCGGCCATTACTGTGTATCGTTTTGGAGCTGCGATTCACAACTCTCTCTCCCTCTTCTCTCTCTCTCTCTCTCTCCTCCTCTCATTCTCGTCTCTTATTAAAGTACATGTATAGTGCAACCTCTGTCTGTCTGTTTGTCTGTCGGTCGGTCTATCTGTCTGTCGTTCTGTCGTGCTGTCTGACAACGAACGAATCCTACTCACCAGCGATTGAATTCCACGGCGTGTGTGCGCCGCGCGCGCGCGCGACGCGGGTGTGGTGTGTAATCTGTATTGGGCTGGGGAGGGTTGGGGCGAGGCAGAAGACAGGAGGAGGGACGGGGGTGGTGGGGGGTGGGGGGTCTTAGGGGAAAGGGAAAAAGGAAGGTGGGGGGTGGGGGTTGCGGTTTTAATGTATTCATACAACTGGTATCGAGGATTTGAAAAACCCTGGGCAGGTCCGGTTCCCTTTACCCAACGGCAAGTAACGGCCGCAACACCCTAACGACTACGTCACGAGATAGCTTCTGCACTCCTCCCCGTTTGATTGCTTTGTGAGAATTTTGTATCCTGCCCTGCTGAAACACAAATTTCTAGCAATGTTTACGTTTTTAGACCCTAGTTCAACTCTCGTTTGGGGGTAAATTGAAGCGTGGAAGTGGGAGGGGTGTTGGAGAGTGGTCGTGGGGAGGGGGGGGGGGGGGG
>JADBJO010023858.1:0-12500 GCA_016801955.1 Conus betulinus | reverse complement strand
CTCTCTCTCGTCCTCTCATCCCTCGCAGTCATCTCCTCCCCTCTACCACAATCTCTCGTCTCTCCATCTCTCCGCGGGACCGCTTCCTCCCCACTCTCCTCGCTCTCTCCACCCTCACCTCAATCACCATCGTCCTCTCCACTCTCTCCTCGCCACACTCTCCTCCTCCCCCCCCCCCCCCCTCCTCATCCCTTCTCCCTCTCTCCCCCTCTCCTCTCCTCCCTTCCTCTCTCCTCACCTCTCTTCCTCCTCCTTCGCCTCTCTCGCCCCTCCTCTCACCCTCTACCTCTCCACCTACTCATCCTCCTCCTCTCTCCTCACCCTTCCTCCTCCCCTCTCTCGTCTGGCTCCTCTCTCTCCCTCTCCCCCCTCCCACTCCTCTCTCTCTTCCGCGCTCTCCGTCCCTCTCTCCTCTCTCACCCCATCTCCCTCCTCCATTCTATCCATCGCTCTCTCTTCCCCTCTCTCCCCTCTCTCTCTACGTCTCTCACCAGCCCCTCCCTTTCCCCTCCCTCCCCCTCCCAACCAAATCTCTCTCTCTCTCTCTCTCTCGTAACAAGTAGCAAGAATTAACAGCTTCAAGAAACAAACAACATGATGATGAGATTGATGATGATGATGATGAGGTGATGAGTGAGATGATTATCAAATGAATGAATGAAAATGAATGAATGGATGAATGCTTGACGATGATGACCTAGAAGAGACGAAGAAGGAAGAAGAAGAAGACAGAAGAAGAAGAAGAAGAAAGAAGAAGAAAGAACAACAACAACAACACAACAACAGACAACAACCACAGCAATAATAATAATATTAATAATAAAATTAACGATAATAACAATGATGATGATGATGATTGATTGACGACAAAAAAGAAACAACAAACACATACAACACCAAGAATCAGGCATCATGATCATCATCATGTGATAACACACAACGACCCTAGTTCATTCCCAAAACGCACACTAAAGTGTGTACGTCGTGAGTTTTCCCCCTCACGCGAACTATTATCTTCTTTCTCTACTATCCTCTTCTTTCCTCTCTTCATTCCTTCTGTCTTCTGCTACTCCGTCAACCTAACTTATGGCTCATCTAACCCTTCCACAGTATTTCCACTACATCCTTGTAGATCACGAGGCAAAAACTGGGGCCCCAGTAACATCTGGAAAGGGCATGAATCTGTATACCTCCAGACTCACATGATAGAAAAATCAGTAATGCTTTTTTTTTCTTCCCTCCCTTTTTTCCTGGAAAAAAAAATGATACTCACCACAACCCCCTGACACCGCCCCTCCCAATCCCCTCCCTCTCCTCGCTACCCCACCTCTCCCTTCCCTTACAACCTCTTCTCTCCCCTCCTCCTCCTCCTCCCTCTTTTCATCCTTCCTCCGCCCCTCCGCCTTCCTCCTTCCTCCCTCCCCCTGCCTCCTCGTCGTGGTAAGTCAACACACCAAGCTCTTTGTTGGTGGTAGCTGTTAAGGACTGTGTCTAAGAACATGCGTACTTTGCAAGAGGAGCGCACTCTTTTCCAGAGTCCTTTCGTCAGGACGCGTGTGTACTCTGCGAAGAGCGTGTGCTGTCCTGAGAAAGACGAGACAGACGCACTTGCGCCGGTCTGGTGGTTGACCCGGTGACGTGTGCTTGAGATCATAATGTTTTTACGCGCACGCACACACACAAACACACACACACACACACACACACACACCACACACACACACACACACACACGACGCGCGCGCGCACGCACCGCACCAACGCACGCAGGCAACACCACACACACAGGACACAGACACACACACACCACACACACACACACACACACACACACACACACACACACACATAACACCACACACGCACCGCACTCACGCACGCACTCACGCACGCCACCCTTTGCACATATACACCCTCACACATCCCAAACTCACAAATCCCCCTTACCACCCCTACCTCTCTTGACGCCTTTCCTCACCACAACCCCAAACCCCCCCCCTCACCCTCTGTCTTCTTACTCCATCAGCCCTTCTTTTCCACGACCTGACTAGTTTTTCTATTTTTATTGTCTGCGTGTGTGTGTTGTGCGTGGTGTGTGTGGTGTGTGTGGTGTGTGGTTGTGTGTGTTGTTGTTGTTGTGTGTGTTGTTGTTGTTGTTGTTGCCTTCGCTCATCTTGCTCCGCCTCCACGTGACCCTGAAAGAGCACGTGAGCTTCCGCGTTGCCTAGTCCCCTACCTGTGTGAGTGTGCGTGGTTTCCAGCGACGTAGACGGGAAGCAGCAATGTGGGGTTACTAGGGCCCACATTGTAGCAGTTACGTTCCTGCTGTGGAGCGATTGTGTGCACACACGCGTCGCGCTTGTGAACGTACGTGCGACTCACGCAATGCACGCGCGGCACGTACGCACGCCGCACACACACACACACACACAAGCACATACACAAAACACACCACGCACACATGCACGCACGCAGGCATGCGCATAACACACACACACACACACACACACACACACACACACACACACGCACGCACACACACGCACGCACGCACACACGCACGCACACGCACACGCACACACACACACACAGAGTACACACACATATGCATGCACTCATGCACGCACGCACGCAAACACACACTCACGTGCACGCACACACACACACACACACACACACACACACACACACACACACACACACGCACGCACGCACGCCACACCCATGCACGCACGCACGCACGCACGCACACACACACACACACACACACACACACACACACACACACACACACACACACACACACCACACACACACACGTGACCTGAAAGTGCACGTGAGCTTCCGCGTGCCCTCGTCCCCTACCTGGGTGCGTGCGTGGCTTCCGGCGACGAAGACACGGCAAGCAGCAATGTGGGGTTATGAGGGGCCACATTGTAGCAGTTACCTTTTGTTGTTGTGGATCCATTGTGTGCACACAGGCGTCGCGCGGGGGAGCTCGCGATGTCCTCTTTGCTCAAAAGAGGGCCAGTGAAGAGAAATGAAAGAGAGAGGGGTACCAGACAGAAAAGACATAACTATAACACCAAAACAGTCTGATCTTACGATAATCATGTCCGGAGCCGACAATCCGATTCATGCGCCAGTTAATGAGAAAGAGCTACGAAATTTTTGGGGAAAAAACAACAACAACAACAACAACAACAACAACACCCGCCCTTGAGCATTGTAGTTACATTTCGTGTTGATTTTGATGACATTTGTTTTGAGGTGGTCACTAATGATTTTATTTCTAAACTACCAAAGTGAGTGAGCTCTAGGATGTTGATTTGACTTTTAACAGCAGATCTGCTGGTTGTCGTCAAAGAAACTGTGGTAGGACAGAGAGAGAGAGCAGAGAGAGAGAGAGAGAGAGAGAGAGAGAGAGAGAGAGAGAGAGAGAGTGGAGAGAGAAGAGAGGAGAGAGAGAGTGGCTGAAAACAGCAAAGAGTTTGTGAGTAAAGTAAAGAACACACAGGACAGAATCATCATAGACAGGGCTTTGAGGCGCGATATAGAAGAGAGGTTCCATCCATTTTATATACATAGTTTATTTGGCGGTCAGAAGGTTTTAAGAAAAGGAACCACTGAGAACGCAGTGCCAGACGTGCCAGGTGTGTGCTGGAAACAAGATAGGAGTGTTAAATGGTCAATAGAGTCAGAGACTGCGAAGAGGTCAAGCAGAGTAAGGAGATGGTAAAGCTGAATAATGCCGAGGGGGGAAGCAGAAAGCCATTCATGAGCAGAGCTGGTGGCAGGCGATGCTGTGGCCACCACAGTGACATGGGAGGGGATACAGGAGATTCTTGTGTTGGAAGTGAGCACAAAGTGGGAGGAGAACAATCTTCGTTACTTTAGACAAGAAGGATAGGTTCGGGAAACCAATTTCGGAACCAAATCAGTCCTTACTGATGACCAGTTGAAATGAATGCTGACTGAGGGTGATCTAAACACTGGAAAATATTTATTTAAAAAAAAAAAAAAAAAAAAAAAAAAAAAACAGGGAAAATGTGTGTGTGTGTGTGTGTGTGTGTGTGTGTGTGTGTGTGTGTGTGTGTGTGTGTGTGGCGTGTGTCTGTGCGTGTGTCTGTGCGTCTGTGTGTGTGTACGCGCGCGTGTGTGTGTTTGTTTGTGTGTGTGCGCGTGAGTTCGTGCATGTGTGTGTTGAGCTCACATGTTTGGATATATTTGCATCTTTGATATCAATACCTTTTGAAATAAAATGTTAGTGGTGATTAACCGTTGGAAGAGCCCTGCAAGCCGTCCGATCGATTTATCGGATCTCCTATATATATCGCCACACCCCGGTCCTTGACACAGTCTGTCCATTTTTGCAGCGGTATATATAGAACAACAAAACCAGGGGAGGAGAACAGAGGATTTGGCTAGTACATTACAGAGCGTTTATCATATGAACAACGTTACTTGCATATCGTGCATGGCCAGGACTGTTGTCATTGTAGAATGGACATTTGCCCTTGTTGCTCTGTATTGGTGACGAGGTCGTCCGCTGTTCAGTGTACTTACTTCATGCACACTCTTCTCACTTGATTCTATGTCTCTCTACCGATATCCTCTCACGCTGGGACGTCTGAACGCGTCTTCTAAGTTTGGTAGTTTGGCCTTGGCCTTGGCTGTTTCGACGAGGGGCGAAAGGTGGGATTTAGCGTGGATTTAAGGCAGGATCCGCGTCCTTGATGGCGCCGAAATTGCAGCTGTTGTGTCAGTTAAACGAATTGAAGACGATTTTTGTCGCGTATCTTGTCATGTGGAACGTCAAGGATTCAGTTCCTGGTTCAGTTCCATTAGCTTGCTGTCACAGGTGAACAGACTTGGTCATATACGCTGCACCACGTCAGCTAGCCCATGAGACCACGGTGCTCTTACAGGTCTTATAGCTCAGTAATTGAATCAGCGTGTAATGACTATGGAAAGAGAAGGGAATGGTCGAGGGTGCCTGCCTTACGTGTTAACCCAGTCCCGCTGGTGTGGCCGTAAGCGCACAGTTTAAATGGTCTGCACTGCCAGGATACGTGTGTGTGTGTGTGTGTGTGTGGTGTGTGTGTGTGTGTGTGTGTGTGTGTGCGCGCGCGCGCGCGCACGCGCGCCGAGAAAAGACGATGATGAGAGATTGAAATGAAAAATCCTGCGTGTGTGTGTGTGTGTGTGTGTGTGTGTGTGTGTGTGTGTGTGTGTGTGTGTGTGTGTGTGTGTTGTTCTTTCAGTTTAACGTCCTTCCACTAAAAGTGATTCAGAATGTGTGAATCACTTTTAGTGGAAGGACGTTTAAACTGAAGAACAACACAGACAGAATGTGTGTGTGCGTGCGTGTGTGTATGTGTGTGTGTGTGTGTGTGTGTGTGTGTGGGTGGGTGGGTGCGTGCGTGCGTGCGTGCGTGCGTGCGCGCGATACACGAACAAGGAAAGCCGAGGAAAGATGATGGGGGATTAAAAGGAAAATCCTTGTCAATAACGTCATAATTACATCGTATGATTTGATCATCATATTCGATTTCAGGAATTAGTTGATTAAAACTGCAGATTTTCAACGACCTAAAAAAATGAAAGAAATAAAAAAAAAAAAAAAAGGAAAAAGAGAGGGTGGATGTGGGAATCTATGGATGAGTCCCAGAAGGGACTGACAAAGTATTTTGCCGATCGAATGAAGTGCAGTTGATGGTTTGCGAGTGTCAGCGACTACACATGGTATTAGTGAAGATGACGTGTTCTTTTTATACTGAAGCCCTGCTTTTGATCAGTAGAAAGCAGTTGGGAATAAGCATGCTGTTAGTTCAGATTGCCCTCTTCATCTCCCGGGGTCCTGAATTTTGATTCCAGAAGGTTGACAGCCATGCAAAGGATTTTCCTGTGGGAAATTGGGGCCAGCAGGTGTTCCCCCGGGGAAATCCGGTTGCATGGTACAGCGCGCTTTTCTTCCCCCCCCCCCCCCCCCCCCCCCCCCCCCCCCCCCCCCCCCCCCCCCCCCCCCCCCCCCCCCCCCCCCCCCCCCCCCCCACCCCCCCCCCCCCCCCCCCCCCCCCCCCCCCCCTTAAAAGTTTTTTTTTTTTTTCCTTTTTTTAATTCAAAAAATCAAATGGAGATGGATTTTCTTATAGAGAATTTTGCCAGGGTCAACTTCGTAACAGTCAACCTGAGCCGTGGCGCAGTGGTTTTCGCTGCGGATTCCAGGCTGGGAGATCCTGGGTTCGATTCCTCATCAGAGCCATTTATTTGTGGGACTTCGCCCCCTGACCTCCCCCTACCCAGAGTTGCCATGGGCTTCGATGGAAAGTCTGGCACCACACAGTCGGCTTCAATGGAAAGACTGGCACCACACAGTCTGCTTCCATGGAAAGACTGAAACACACAGTCAGCTTCAATGGAACGACTGAAACCACATAGTCAGCTTCAATGGAAAGACTGGAACCACACAGTCAGTGGAAAGACTGATGGAAAGACAGGAACCACACAGTCAGCTTCAATGGAAAGACTGGAATCACACAGTCAATGGAAAAGACAGCAACCACACAGTCAGCTTCAATGGAAAGACTGGAACCACACAGTCAGCTTCACTGGACAGACTGGAACCACACAGTCAACTTCAGTGGAAAGACAGGGACCACACAGTCATCTTCAATGGAACGACTGGAACCACACAGTCAGCTTCAATGGAAAGACTGGAACCACACAGTCAGCTTCAATGGAAAGACTGGAACCACACAGTCAACTTCAGTGGAAAGACAGGGACCACACAGTCAGCTTCAATGGAAAGACAGGAACCACACAGTCAGCTTCAGTGGAAAGACTGGAACCACACAGTCAATTTCAGTGGAAAGACAGGAACCACACAATCAGCTTCAGTGGAAAGACTGTAATCACACAGTCAGCTTCAGTGGAAAGACTGTAATCACACTGTCAGCTTCAATGGAAAGACTGTAATCACACAGTCGACTTTCCTCCACTCACTGATGCGTCTCTGAGAGTATTGCTCTCATTATCTGACCAACACTGCAGGTGTCTGTATCTCTCGGACGGAATGCAGTATGAAAGTAAGAGTAGAACAAAACCTTGTCATGTGTAGTCTCAGATCCGGGTGGAGCTCCGCGCTATGATTTTCATCGTCGTCATTCTCATCAATCAGGATTTAGAAAAAAAAATAAATCAATAAATAAAGTATCAAATTTCATCTCCTGCTCTCCTGTTGACCTCAGTTTGGATTTCCTCTCCACGTCAGCCTGTGCCCTCGGTGGACTTGTACTGAGGTCAACGGTTTCGGCGAGATCTTGGGGACTGCCGTTGGATGGACAGGGTGGCACTCTCCAAGAAGGGTGGGGAGGGAGGGGAGGGTTTACTCACACAGGCACGGGACTGTGCTATTACCGTCGTAGGTAGGGTGTGGGGGGGGGGGGGGGGGGGGGGGGGGGGAGGGGGGGGGGGGGGGGGGGGGGGGGGGGGGGGAGGGTTGGGGGGGTAGGTGGGGTCCTGCATATGTTGGATCAGAACAGGCGCCACTGAACTCCACCGAGGTGATACGGCAGCAGTGCAGTGGCTCTCTTTCTGCTGGGTTGCCTCTTGATGACTTGACGTTGACTACTACTCCCTGTGGATTACCGATACCGGGACTGCGGCAGGATAACCCAGGTTGTGGCTGCGGACGGGGGAACTAGAAGGAGCAGTCTAGGGGGTGCTGCCACCGGAGCGACACAGAAGGTGAGGCGGGGAAAGTGCTTTAAAAAAAAAAAAAAAAAAAAAAAAAAAAATTCTTTGTTGTCGAAAATCAGAGAAATCCGGTCATCTCCGCATAAGGTTTATCTGCATATTTCAGATGGTTATGAAAAAAAAAAAAAATGTCTGATCTCATGGCATTTCTGCAAATTCTTGATCAATATTACTGACATCTTCATATCATATTTAGTCTTCAGATGCTGACTGATAGTGTCACCAGACAGCCCGGGAACTGAGTTTGATCTTGAATTACATCAGCTGTACCTTGGGCACATGCTCATGTGGGCCTACACATTTGCATACAAAATACGCGTTTCACACACACACACACACGCACGCACGCACGCACGCACGCACACACACACACACACACACACACACACACACACACACACACACACACACACACACACACACACACACACACACACACACACACAAAAGTTGATACAAACTCCTGATGGTGCTGCTGCTGTCACCTCCTAGGCCATTGTGAGAGAGAAAAATGTAGAAGGTCCGATTTTTGTGAACAACCTAACTCTAATCCGCTATGGTGATTATTAAATGAGCAGAATAACGGATGAATTAGTAAATAAATGAACACATCAAAAAACCGAAAATAATAAAAGAAGAAGAAAATGATTTTTTTTTTTAAAAAAGAGACAGAAAGAAGGAGAAAAGGAAAAGAAAGAAAGAAAAGAAGAAAAACGAACAAACAAACAAAAAGTAGAAGAACAAGAGCAAGAACAAGGAGAACAAGTACAAGAAGAACAAGAAGAAGGCAAAAAAAAAGAAAGAAAGAAAGAAAGAAAGAAAGGAAGGAAGGAAGAAGGAAGGAAGAAAGAAAGAAGATAGAAAAGAAAGAAAAGATTACGTTGCTGTGTAAGATTTTAGAGGATCTTCTTTCTGCTGACCAAACGTTTCACGAAGAGGGAAGACTGACCCACAGTAGTAGTGGGATTTCTTGTGTGGTGGGTAGGTTGTGTGTTTGTCTGTCCATGTTCGTCTTCGTGCGCAATGTTTGATGTGGGTTCTCCTCTCCCAAATATTTGTACTGCGTGTGGCGTTTCTCTCACAGTGTTTACTTTTTTATCACTCTCATCTGTCATTCAAGCGTTGTTACTGCATTGTTCCGGCTCTTCTGTCAATCTGACATTATGGGGAAAAAAAAGGCTCATTCAGTCTAGGCTTCCATTCATGTGTAGTAGTAGGCTATTGGCTGTAGAAACAAACTGCTGGCTTATGCTTTGGCAGGCGATGGTTTCAGGTGCATGTAATACTTATATGGATTATGAAACCAGACAGCAGAAAAGATCATCATTTACCCCATACTTACAGGTTTTGAGTATGTGCGTGTGTTATGATTGCAGTATGTTGAAAATGCAGGAGTGGTTACATCTTTCCACTAAGATTTTTAGAACATTATCATACAACTCTGACTTGGATTGGATGAACCAGATTATGTTGATCTTATGAGATTGAATGTATATGTAATTTTTAAAAAAATGGAGAAAAAAAAAAAATGGATTCTTTACAAATCATGAGTTTCAATGCAAATGGACTAAATGACTTTCATAAGAGGAAAAAGATGTGTTTGATTACCTAAGAAAAACAAAAGGCACATATTATATTCTTACAAGAAACCCACATTAAGACAGAGTCTGAAAATTTCAAAGATCATTATGGGGATTTGACTGCATCCTGAATGGAAGTGACTCAAATAGAAATGGGGTGGGTGTTTTTTTTTACCAATGAATTTGAATATAAATTACATAATGTGGTTCGGGATACACAAGGTTGTTATATCATTCTTGATATATTGAATTATTAGGCAAAAGAATGACATTGGTAAATATCTATGGACCAAGTGAAAATGACACCCCTCAGTTTTTTGAAAACATTATGATAGAAATTGATAAGGTAGGAAATGAGCATGTCATTGTTGGGGGGGACTGGAATGTTGCACTGAATCCTGAGCAAGATACCTTTAGATACAGGCAGGTGGGCCGTCGAAGATCACGTCAGATGTTGCATGATATAATGGATACATATAATATGGTGGATGTATGGAGGGAGCTGTACCCAGATAAGAAACAGTATATACATGGCGAAGGTTCAATTTCTTCTCAGCGGGTATCTCAGCGGGGTAGACTTGACTATTTTTTAATCTCAAACCACCTAATGCTTGATATAAAAAATGCTGGAATTAAAACAGGCTATCGTTCAGACCACTCTATAGTTACCTGGATTTCAAAACAGAAATAAAAAAGAAACACAGAGGCTATTGGAAATTCAATAATCATTACTGAAAGATAAAGAGTACGTGAGCTGGCTACTAAAAAAAACACTCTGTTAGAAGTTAAAAAACAGTATAGTTTAATGGTATATAATAAAGACAATATTGAAAGTATTCCAAATGAGGACTTACAGTTAAGTATTAGCGATCAGTTATTTTTTGAAATGTTACTGCTAGAAATAAGAGGTAAATCGATATCCTATGCTGTGTATAAAAAGAAAAAAAAAAAAAAGCATAGAGGAGGCACTAACAAAGGAAATATCTGAAATGGAATCAGAGATGGCAGAGAATGGATGTGAAACTATTGTAAATGAGCTTGAAAGGAAGAAAAAAACATGTTGGAAACCCTCCGAAAAAAGAAAGTGGGATGGTATGATTGTAAGGTCTAAAGCAAAATGGATACAAGAAGGTGAAAAAACTCAAAATACTTTTGTGGATTGGAAAAAAAAAAAAAAAACTTTGTTGATAAATGTATGTAAATTAGAAGAAGACGATAGAGGAGAAATAATTACAGAACACAGTGCAATTAAGAATGAGGTTAAATTATTTTATGAAAAAATTATACAAATCCAAAGAAAATGAACTTCTTAATGTTGACCTAACAACAGTGATAGATGGGCCTAAGTTAACAGCAGAAGCAAGTTTGTCAATTGAGGGTGCCATTTCAGTTGGAGAGGCCCTCATAGCTCTTAAGAAAATGGACAATGACAAAAGCCCCGGCTCAGACGGTTTTAGCATAGAATTCTTTAAATTCTTTTGGTCTGACCTTGGCACCTTCTTGGTACGTTCTATCAATGATGGCTTCAGGAATGGTCAAATGTCAGTTACGCAGAGAAGAGGTATAATAACCTGTATCCCAAAAGAGGGTAAGCAAAAAAAAAATATGTTAAAAATGGCGGCCAATTACTCTTCTCAACACTTCGTACAAAATTGCTTCAGCTTGCATTGCACAAAGGTTTAAGTCAGTCCTGCCAGATATCATTCATGAAAGTCAGAAGGGATTTTTGCCAGGACGGTATATTGGTGAAAATATACGTCTTATGTACGATATTCTTCATTACACAGAATCTCATGATATTCCAGGTTTGTTGCTCATCATAGACTTTGAAAAAGCCTTTGACAGTATAGCATGGTCTTTCTTACACAAAGCGTTAGATTTTTTTTGGCTTTGGACCAGAAATGAAGAAATGGGATACAAACATTCTATAATAGTACTTCAGCATGTGTGTGACAGTTAATGGGGATTATACAAGTTGGTCAATGTGAAAGAGGAGTTTCGTCAGGGAGATCCGTGTTCACCATATTTATACTTGATCTGTGCTGAAATAATGTCATTGTTAATTAGAACAAATGAAGTCATTAAGGGTATTAAGTTGACAGCAGCAGTGGATATCATTTTATCACAGTTTGCTGATGACACAACAATTTTTCTGGATGGAACCGAAAAAAATCATTTAACCAATGTATCCACAGTTTGAACTATTTCACACAAATATCAGGTTTAAAAATAAATTTAGACAAAACTCAGGCGGTTTGGATAGGGAGCCGAAAGAAACTCAAGACTGAAATACATGCCTCACATGCAACTTGAGTGGAATCCACCAGTGTTTAAAGTTCTTGGAATTATCTTCTCAGTGAATATCAATGACATAGTCCCTCTCAACTATAACAAAAAGCTGGAAGAGATTCAGCGTTTGCTATCATCATGGTCTAGGAGGCAACTGTCGCCTCTTGGTAAAAATTACTGTAATAAAAACCTTAGCAATCTCTAAAATTGTACATCTCTTGACAGATCTACCTGACCCAACTGATCATTTTTCTTAGTGAACTGAACAACTGTTTTTATAGATTTCTATGGGGGTGGAAAAGGCAGCAAGCTCAGTAAGTCATATGTTTTGTTTGTTCTGAGTATGAAAAGGTGGTATATTAGGATGCTGAATATTTATAATTTTTTATCTGCATTGAAAATTAGTTGGCTCAGAAGGATCTTCCTCAAGGAAACTTTGGTGCAGAAGGTCATGATGTGTACATGCTGGGATATGCAAAATCTATCCTCCCTCGGAGGTGAATATGCTAACATAATCATGAGCAGATGTACTAATCATTTCTGGGTGGATGTTATAAAGCACTACAGAAAACTCCACTGCAAATGCAAGCCACAGAGTTCCCAGGAATTTCTGGCAGAACATATTCACTATAATCTCAATATCATTCGAGACAAAAAAAACCATACACCAAAATGAGTGGATAGACAATGACATTCTAGTAATTGGTGATTTGGTTGACTGTAATGGAAAGTTCTTAAGCTTTGACAATTTCAAAAGTAAAAATTTCCCCAGATAACAACAAACTTTCTGCTTTATGCAGGTGGTTATCAGAGCTATAATGCAGTATCAAGAGGAAAACAGGACTTCTGATTAATAAAAATGAAAAGAATGAC
>JADBJO010023857.1:15000-25968 GCA_016801955.1 Conus betulinus | reverse complement strand
GGTGAATATGAATGCCTGTGTATGGCACGTGTGTGAATGATTATGTTGTAAAAGTTGCATAGTCATTTTGAATATCATTTTGAATGCCAAAAAGTACGTAATTTTCTTTTTCTGCTACATAGTTTCGAGACTTGGCATTAATATTTACGTAATTAGTTACAATTGTTTGTTTCTTTGCACTGTATCTTTTCGGCGCTGCAAATATTGATTCGCATCCCCTTGACATAAAGGCCATTGTCGACAAAATCGTGTCTGAAGCGTCTGAAGCGTCTCTCTCTGCAGGGCTATCTCGGTTGAGAGCTTGTGTTGCCCTGTGATCTCGTTAGGTAAGCTGACGTGCGCATCATTACGTTGATGGAATGCTAGTTCTCCAGAATGCCGCTAGAAGTATGCAGCTAAGATGCTGACTGATCTAAAGAACACTGTGGTACTATTGTTTCGATGCCCTGGCGGGGTTTCCCATGCTGCACAAGCTGAGGATTACGGCGAGACTAACGGTGACCACTCTCTATTGTATTCTCTCTTCTGTCGTTCTCACTGGAATCGTTTGCATCTTCTGCTCGCTATCGAGTGCTCTCTTCCAAATCATCCTTTGTCTGTTGCATTTGTTTAAGTAAACCTCACCTTGTTTACTGTTCTGCGCGACCAGTGATGGATGGGAAGATGATCGATCCTGCGGGCTGAGAGAGCTGTGACTCTCGGCACGTCTCTTTAACTTGGATTCCTCCTGGACAGGGGGCACACACATTGGCCTGATGTGTTATACTAACCGGCGACCCCTCCTTGAGGTTTACTTCAGCTTCCTGGCTTACCAACTTACACCCTCTGGCGTTCAGGTCCCTGTCCCTCTTGGACATAATCGGGGGGAAGGGGGAGGGGTGGAAAGGGAAGATGGGACGGATAGAAGGTAGAAGGGGAAGGAGGAATAAAGTCAAGATGGACCTATTTATCGTGTACGCATTGTCCCGATCCCATCCACACACTGAAAACCTGGAAGGAGTCCAGATTGAGAGTCAAGAACCAGAACCCATGGTGGGTGTGTCAGGGAGGCAGAAAACAACAAGAACAACAGCAACAACAAGGATGATGATGATGATGATGATGATGATCATGATCATGATCATGATCATGATCATGATCATGATAAAAGTTAACACCCCACCCCACCCCCCCTTTTCCTCAGTTCTCACGAATACAGACATGAATGCCCTTTGTCTGCGATTACGATAGTTATTCAGATTCTAATGTGGATACCACAATAACAGCCGGTTCTTCTGCTCGTCGCAGGTGTTGGATGGAGCTGAGGCAGACAGGCCTTTCGGGACCTCAAAAGAGCTTTCACAGTTTGGTAGATGATCCTTAGTCTATTCAAGGTCTAAGCAGTAGTTCATTCTTTGTTGAACGCTGCTTAAAGCGTCAGGCAAGCCAGCTCTCAAAGGCTACATTATTGGTGATATCTGCGGTTAAAGCGTTGCCACTTAAGTTTGTCACGAGATTTTTCCAGAACTGAAGCTATTTTCAGAGGCTAAAATGAAATCCGAGTTTACATCGCACGGAATTGTAGCAGGTTGGTGAGCTTCTGTTCGCAAAGGTTCAGCTCAGAAAGAGTGCCAACAAGCAACTTCTTTCTCGCTTTCTGCACCTCTTCCCGTTTCTGGCCATCAAAAAGGATATATGAACGTGTGAATCGATCTTTATGTTCCATCTCCGATGCGATGCTCCATTATCAGATGGGTGATGGTGTTCAGAATTGGTGCTGTTAAGGAAGATATGCGCGCGCGCGCGCGCGCGTGTGTGTGTGTGTGTGTGTGTGTGTGTGTGCGTGCGTGCGTGCGTGCGTGCGTGCGTGCGTGCGTGCGTGCGTGCGTGCGTGCGTGCGTGCGTGCGTGCGTGCGTGCATGCGTGCATGCGTGCGTGCGTGCGTGCGTGGGTGCCTGTGTGCGTGCGTGCGTGTGTGTGTGTGTGTGTGTGTGTGTGTGTGTTGTGTGTGTGTGTGTGTGTGTGGTGTGTGTGTGTGTGTGTGCGTGCGTGCGTGCGTGCGTGTGTGTGTGTGTGTGTGTGTGTGTGTGTGTGTGTGTGTGTGTGTGTGTGTGTGTGTGTGTGTGTGTGTGTGGCACGGTAATCTTCGTTGGACCATATGAAAGACAGACCCAGCGTGTGCATAATTGAAATGACAGCCGCCTCTTCTTTTCCTCACAGTTTAGCACCATGTGGGATCTGTAGAAGTCAATACAGAATGTCAAAAGAGAGGGGGGGGGGGGGGGGGGATCCATTTTAACAAAGAAGCTGGTACTTGTTAGGAAGCGCGTGTTTGGTCTTTGGCGGTCTGCTGTGATGAAAAACAAAAGTGTCTTTTTGGGGACATGCATTGTGATAGGTGACTCCTGTGATTTGGCCATCTGCGGCCGGCAAGAATGTAAATCAAGAATAAAGGAAGTATCTCTCCTTCTCTTTCTGTTTTCTGTCTCTGTCTGTCTCTGTTTTTTCTGTCTCAGTCTCTCTGCTCTGTCTGTCTGTCCTGTCTGTCTGTCTGTCTGTTCTGTCTGTCTGTCTGTCTGTCTCTCTCTCTCTCTCTCTCCTCTCTCTCTCTCTCTCTCTCTTCTCAGCGTTTTGAATGAGTCTTTTTGTTCCGGAAATGAATTGTAGATTTGGCTTCCAGTTTTGACGAAGCACGACTTGATTCTCGCCCCTGAAACCCCCCCCCCTCTCTCTCTCTCTCTCTCTTCTCTCTCTCTCTCTCTCTCTCTCTCTCTCTCTCTCTTCGGCATACTCTCGCCACACTACATCACCTCTGCTAAATCAAGAGTACACGAGTATTGACTGGTTGCTCAGATCAGTTGAAGAGTCGGTGTGTAGAGCATTAGGAGGATGTCATACCCTTTCCACACCGGCTTTATGTCAGTTGATGAGGGAAGCCTTTCCTGGACCTTTCTAAGGGACCGACTCAGGCATTACCCTTGTATGTAGGATTGCTGAAGCAGACCTGAAAAACCCTAGACCTGATGGTAAATAAATCAGGATTTACTTTGACCCCCCCTGACTGACAACGCGAGCCACACCTTGAGTTTACGTAATCGATTATCTAGCTATGCATTCATCTTCTCATTGACGATTCACAGCCTCATCGTGACCTCTATAATGGATGACACATGCGTTTTCGTCATTGTTTTTGTTTTGATCATCCCGGTCTCACATTACACTTTTAGGGCTGATAAAGCAGGTCTTATTTTGATCATATTGATCAGCATACTCTGGCCTTTCTGGGCCGATGAAATTAGGCTTATTTTGATCATATTGATCAAGCAACTCTGGCCTTTCTGGCCGATGAATTAGCGATTATTTTTGCATCATATTGATCAGGCATCCACCTGCGTCTTGCTGGCCGATGAATTAGGCTTGTGTTTGATCATATTGATCAGCATACTCCTGGTCTTTCTGGCCGATGAATTAGGCCTTATTTTGATCATATTGTCATGGCATATCTCTGGTCTTTCTGGCCGAGGAATTAGGCTTGTTTTGATCATATTGATCAGGCATACTCTGGTCTTTCTGGCCATGATGAATTCGGCCTTGTTTTGATCATATTGATCAGGCATACCCCTGGTCTTCTGGCCAACGAATTAGCCTTATTTTGATCATATTGATCAAGCACACCCCGGCCTTTCTGGCCGATGAATCTAGGCCTTATTTTGATCGTATTGATCAAGCATACCCTGGTCTTTCTGGCCAACCGATGAATTAGGCCTATTTTGCTCTTTTTTGGCTGATGACGTAGGCCCTCGTTTTCACTCTGACCTTTCTGGAGCTGATTAGTAGGCCTCATGTTGTCTTGCTGACTGGCATTTCTGATTGGTAAAACGGGTCTTGTTTTTTTCTGTAACGTTTCCTGTGTCCGTTCTCAAGTGGCAATGCACCCACGGTCCGCTCATTTCGACCTCCCGCCCACAGCCACAGCCCGGCCCGGCACCGTCAATCCACAGGGCGCCAGTCAATGTCCACGTCGTCAACAGGCACCCACCGGTGGAGACACTGCCCTGCTGCCGACGGCATTTCACGATGGTGTGTTCAGTGGCCGCCTGTTCTGATCCAACATATGACGACGCCAGCTACAAAGCTCCCTACTCGCAAGACCAATACTTGCGTAGTCGCCGGAGCCGGGAAACCATGAGTCCCTTTGTCGTCTCCTCTGCCTGAACGTTGCACACGGTCGTCCAAGTCCATACGCACCACCGACAGCACACCACGCCCGTCATCCTTCTGACGCTCCCGACGGAATCAACCAGGCACAATAGACGTGGACCCCACCAGGGCCATCCACAACTGAGGCACACCCGCCATTAAGAGAGCACGGACGTATCATAGCAACTTGATACTTTCTCATGCATCGGATGACGAGCGAAAACGGAGCTCTACCTTGCACCTTTCCAACTGATTAACGCGCCAGATCTTATTGTTTTCTTCTCCTTCGACTGATGACGCAGGGGCCTCTACTTTACCAATACTTCCCTTTGGACGGCTGGACAAACATGCTCTTTGTTGCCCACATCCTGTATCAGATCAATGGAGCTCCTCCGGCGGTGATTTTTCTCTGCTTTTTTTTTCTTCTTTCTTTTCTTCTTAACCTGTTTTTCTTTTTCCCCTTTCTCTTTTTCCTCAGGACGAAATCCCCCTTTCCTGGAGTTCAACATTATCCTCTTTAGCTGCCCACAAAAACAAAGGGAAAACCAAAACCAAATACAACAAACAATTTCCACAGAACAATTGTTTTTGTTATGGAGTCAAGCAGTCTTTTTCACAAACCACTTATTGCTTTTTTTACTCTCGTTCTGTTGCATTTTTAACCATTCTCTCACACCACCTGCATCTTCCTGTCATGTCTCTTATAAAAGCTACGTGCATCCTCGCTCGACTTAAACGTGTTTTGGGGCGTTTGATACAAAAGTGGTCATGTGCCGCTGGAATGTTCTCTAAATGTGGTTGCCACATCGACGGAATCTACGGCTCACTCTGCATGAGAGTGATGTGCTGCTTGTACAGAAACGTGAACGCAAATCTGAGACTAGGAAGAGAAGGGGAGCGGGGACGGGAGGAAAGTACTGCGGGCAGGCGAACAGACTAGGGACCCACGAGAACTGAGGAAAGCAACAGGTCATATTCAAATTTCACTGATATGGTAATGAATAGCTTGTTACTTTGGGCAGTTTCTGACTGATCAAAAGGGTCTTACTCGTGACCCTTTGACACGACATAAGGAAGAAGGGTTTTACATTGGTTTTTCTGACCTGACAACGCAGGCTCTTACCTTGACCTTTCAGACTGATGAAAAAGGTAATAACATCGGTCCTTTAACGAAGAAACCAGTCTCTTACGTTGAAATTGTGCCTTAAGAAAACAGGTAGTTGTCCTCCGGCCTTTCTAGTTATGTTTAGGTAGAAGCCTTTCCTGGAACCATTTTTGAATGACAAAAAACACGTCTAACAATAGAGACCTTTCTAGGACTGATTAAAGCAGGCCTTACCTTTACCTTTCGCAGGGAGAAAAAGAAACGGGATTTACCTCTTGCACCTTTTTGCGACCGATGAAAATAGGGTTTCTGGTGTGCCTTTCGTGAAGTGCCAGGTGGGCCTTACCTTGGCCTTTATAAATAAGCGCCAGACCACAGAATTGAGTTAATTTTTCTGAGTGCAGTTGATAAAATCAATGTCTTCTTTTTCCGCCTTCTGATCTGACGAGCCAAGTAGGTCTTACCATTGACCTTTCAGCGACTAGAATGTACCAAGAGGAATTAGCAGCATCATCCAATTTTTTTAAATCTGGAATATTAATTAAAGCTCATTACTACATTGCAATCCATTGTGGACTGGTGGAAGCAATAGTAGCCCGTCAAGGACCTTCTGAACTGATGTACTGCACCGGCTCTGCAACAGTGGGCTTTTCGACAAATGATATGGGGCTTGGTTTTATCCAGCTGTTTCCACCATATGAAGATGAGTAGGACTACTACGGCATTTGCCACCAATGAAATGGAGCTTACCCCACCGCGTTCTCCACCAACTGAAATAGGGATTAACCCCAGCCTTTTTCAGATCACTGAAATAGGGCTTATCTCGGCCTTTTCCGACCATGTGTAATGGGGGCCTACTGGGCTAGCCTTTTCGACCAGTGAAATTGGCTATCCCAGCCTTTTCGATGATGGAGGGGGTCATTGGGGTTCTTATCTTGTGTCTTTTGCTGAATGATGGTAAATAGGCCCAGAACTGGTGCTTTTTGATTGATTAAAAAAAGTCTTGTCTTGACCTTACTGACTGGCTAAACAGAGCTTATTATTGGCCTTCTGACTGGATGCAAAAAAGAGGTTAATTGGGCCTTCGGTGGCTGATAAAATTGAACCGCGCTTATTTGGTGCCTATACTTGTCGAGTGCCCCTGCTGATTGCTTATGAAAACGGCTAACCTTATGTCTGGCCCTTCTTGACTGACTACCAACGAGCCCGGTCTTATTGTTTTGGTCTACTATCTTGGCTGCTCAACGATAAACAGAGTCTCACTAATAGACTGCCCTGATCTTGACCTGAGACAAGACACGGAGGCTCCGTTAGTCCATACCCATGTTCAAGTCACGGCTAGACAGTGAAACATATCTTGCAGGAAGGCCTGGGGCTTGCAGGATGTGAGATCGTACAGCATAATTACATGCATAGCTCCATGACAAGACCCTGTTTCAGAGATGTCCTCACGTGAAAGTGATGATCCTCTGGCATTTCTGAAAGTGATCAACATTTTTCCTCTGATCGGAGATTTTACAAAAAAAAAAAAAAAAAACACAAAAAAATCTGATGTAAGTTTGGCTGTTGTTAGTACACGGTGGGGGTTGATGAATCCGGAAGTTTGGTTTGCTTGTTTGTTGTTACTTGTTTGTTTTTTGAAAGCAGCAAAAGCTCGATAGGCCCCTTTGCAACGTCGCTGCTGGGGCTATAGGTCAACAATTACCTTGAATTAGCTCTTCTATACCCCGTACCCCTGACATTAACTTACTTTCCTTACACTTCGCTAACATGACGAAAACCAAGTTCTTATTTTGGCCTTCTTCGCTACAAAAACACTTATGCCATTAGTTTGTTTTGTTAATGACGAAGTGACGGTCTCGACTCTGTGTGATTGCTTGTCTGCCTGTTGACAACAGTTCTTCTCGCTCGGCCACTTGTGCACTGAAAAGGTTTAAGTTTTAGGGATGCGCGAGCTGTGGTATTGATGGCCTTGATGACGGAGGCGTGTTCAGCGTGTCTACAGACGTAGTATCATTTGGTGATTGCCCCGCCCGCAGTGAAATAACATTGTCCTTGGCACCTCTCTTCTGGGAATGAGGAGGCACAGGACCCTCACGCTTGGCGAGCTTTCAAACCTGCACTTATGCTATGCCGCAGCTAGACAACCACCCCAAATGCGTACTCTTATGTTGACCCTGCACGAAAACAAACAAATTTTACCTTGGACTGGATCCCAATAAACCGAAAACAGTCCTACCGTAGGTCTATTCGATTGAGGGAGCACCTAAAGGTCTAGGCATCAGGTCCTGCTTTGGACTGATGGGCGTCAGACTTCACTTGACCTTTCGGATGGAAATAGGAAGCAGAAGTCCCAGACCGGAGTCTCCCTTGTCTAGATCAGCTTCAGGCCTTAAAACGTCATATTTCTATAATCGTCACATTTCGTGTTCTTCCTGTTTGCTAAACTCGTCACGAAATTTCCCGTTCTATGCTCACGACCTTCTGTCTGGAGTATCGAGATATACTAGATGCCAGTTTGTTACGCTAACACCATTCGGTCTGGCTAAACTATGGCCCAGATCCAGATTTATACTCAAGCATTACCTCCGTACGGGTGAAATATGCCCAAGTCAGAATACCACGTGCTTTTGTGTTTTGACAGAAGTATCTTCTAACTCGACAATTTTCAAACGCACGCACCCTTCTGTCTGGTAACTATATACCGCAATTTCCCCGTCAGACTTTCTGTCTGGCATACTTGTCATCACTGATATCTCACAGTTATAACCCTTTGGCTGGTATACATTTTAAAATGTATGATTATATCCTTTCATCTCAAAACGTCCTGAAATTTTCATGCTTACACACGTGCCATGATAAAGCGGACTACACTCCATGAAATTTCAGCAATCGTTTTGTTCCGTTTGGTTAGGTTTCTCTTGACTTCGACACTTAAAACTTTCAGTCTATGGAATGTCCCAAGGTTCACTCACACACCCTTCTGTATTATAAAATACGTCTTGAAATTTCCACACTCACTCCTTATATGTACTGAAATGTCATGCTTTATGCCCTTCATACTGCACACAACACGTCCTTGAAAATTCACGCTCAAATTCTTTTGACTGGCGGGGTCATTATCCTGAAATTTTGCACGCCCGAAATTGTTAACTCAAATTTTCTACCTAATGACATCATTGGCGCACTAATTTTTTTTCGGTTCCGCTATTTTAATATGGCCTGTAATTTCACGCTAATACGTATGTGACGGAACGTGCTTGTGTCCCCTCCCTGATGCTGAAGTATGATTGTTGTGTGTGGTTTGTGCTATTGAGGGTGCTATTTTGGGTGTTAATTCTAGGTTGTAAGATTGTTAGTCATTGGCCGAGAATGAATTCCCTTTTTATTCACTGGCTGTTAAGTCTTCTTGCTGCGGAATTGAAATCTACTGACGTCAGTCGTGCAACAGCCAGACTGAAATCTACAGCCTCACGAAGTCCGGGCTGAAAAAGACTCCGAGACCTTGATAAGCTGCTTATAACAGGTTGGGTGTTCCGCTATTTAGTGGAGGAGATATTAACTAATGTTCATGAACATTATTCCTCTTGTGCAGGGTTGTTGTTTTTTTTTTAGCAGGTGACCTAAGTGATTTGTATGATGCTACACATGACCTGTAACTGGAAGCTAAGCTTGTTGAAGAATGACAGTTTGAGTAGTTAGCGAAGACTTGGAAAAAAAAATACTGTGTCATTGATGATGAGACTACTAGTTAGGCTAAATTGTTTTGGATTTTGACAAGCCATAGAACCTAAATTTAACTCGGGGGGGGGGGGGGGGGGGGGGGATCCTAGTTGCTGACTGGAAGTCTGGCTGAAGGAACGACATAGGCGTCTGTCGGCTGGTGCGGTGCTGCCGAAGGACGAGCCAAAGACAGTTGCTGCTGTGGGAGTGTACGCGGAGGTCCTCCCCCAGTTGGGTCTCGCCCAAGGGTGGCTGGAGTCGAAACCAAGACAGAAAAACCTGTTTTGTGCGGAGTGTACGACGTATATTGTACTGTGAAAGCCAGGAACTTGGGGAATTTGAGCTGGATCCATGTTAACTTAGAAGTATGTATGTAGTTTGGGAGTGAACTCTGTTAGCTGGGGAGGAAAGGAACAAAGGTATAAATCAATGTCCTTTCTGGGATGCCCACTCAAAACTATACGTTTGCAGAATGTGAGTGTGGTGAGGGAAGTGTATGAAAGGGACTGGGGAAAAATAGAACACGCACAACGCTGTCACTCTCTCTTCTTTATTCTTCTCTCTTTCACGCACTCTGTGACAACGTAGGTCAAATGGAAAAGCATATCCCAAGCTTCATCATAATCTCCTTCATAAAACAATTCCCAACTCTTTTAGATTATATTGAACGGATGCAATTCTACCAGCGAAAAACACAAACAACACACCACACACACACACACACACACACACACACACACACCACACACACACACACACACAAACACACACACACAACACATCGCGCGCGCGTGCACGCATACAGAGAGAGAGGGAGAGAGAGACCGACCTGCAGGACTTTCCCCCGAATGAGACATCTTGCTAATTGAAAACTAACAATCCTAATACTCTGCCAGTGCACGCTACCGTGGAATCAGTCCATGATTAACCAGGCAAACCTGTAGCTACAACAGAGAGAAAGGAGGGGGACGCAAAGGGTAGCGGCGCGGATGAGAGACGAAGGAATGCTAAAGGGGAGGAGAGATGGGAGGATGTGGGATGATTGCAGCGGGGAGAAGGAGATGGAGGAAAGGCCTGAAAAATTTCACGCTTCTGCCATCGCAAGCAGTCTCCCTAAGAGGCACGGGATCTGAAAATGATGGATGTGTAATCTTGATTAATTTCCTAGCAAATCTCTCTCTCTCTCTCTCTCTCTCTCTCTCTCTCTCTCTCTCTCTCTCTCTCTCTCTCTCTCTCTCTCTCTCTCTCTCACACACACACACAACACCACACACACACCACACACACACGCACACACACACACACACACACACACACACACACACACACACACACACCACACATCATACCACACACACACACACACACACACACACACACACACACACACACACACAACACACACACACTTCACGTCCCCAAGTAAATGCGCCCTTCATGCAGACTTTCTTCTAAAACAAAAACCATTTTCAATTTTCATACAATAAAAACTAAGGTTGAACACAAACAGCACGCATGGAAATCAGGAAACAATACATTCCCAATAGTGAATACCCAAACTATAGCAGTACATGAAAATGATTCCTTTCAAATCATGTACAATGCTTTGGAAACGTTTTTTTAACATGGCTGAAATGATCATAATCCTAAGTGCATAAGCGTTTGTAAGCGCTTAATATACACATTTTTGGTTCGTTTTATGCATGAATCTTATCACTGTGTTATAGACGTGTTCAAGAACAAGAGACGAACTAGAGCAAAAGAAAAACGAAAAAAGACTCTCTTATGTATAGGAATACACTCACACACACACACACACACGCACACACGCACGCACGCACGCACACACACACACACACACACACCACACACACACCACACACACACACACACACACACACACACACCCACACACACACACACACAGACCAAGCATGAAGGCACGCACACACAAACATGAA
>JADBJO010023857.1:5000-7500 GCA_016801955.1 Conus betulinus | reverse complement strand
ACACAGACACAGACATACTCTCTCTCTCTCTCTCTCTCTCTCTCTCTCTCTCTCTCACACACACACCCCACCACACACACACCACACACACACACACACACACACACACCACACACACACACACACGCAAGTGCGCACACACTTGCACGCATACGCACACAGCATAAAAGAGACAGGACAGACAGACATATACACCAGACACACAAAAGGAAACACAGACAGACGCACAGATGCACAGACAGAGAGACACACAGACAGAGAGTGAATGTATTCTCTTTGTACACCTCCCTCACCCCTAGTTCTCAAAAATCCCCATAAACCAACATCCCCTGCTTCCATGATTTTTTTTATCTCTTGGAATGGAAAAGTTTCTTGCTTCGGCTTTCACTGCAAAAGGAACCCTCTTCTCCCCCCCCACCCCCCCCCCCCCTCACACACACACAAACACACACACACACACACACCACACACACACACACACACACACACACGCACGCACGCACGCACGCACGCACGCACGCACGCACGCACGCACACACACACACACACACACACAACACACGCACGCACGCACGCACGCACGCACACTCACACACAAACACACACACACACACACACAACACACCACACACACACACACACACACACACACACACACACACACAACACACCATCTCATATCCACCCCAAACACTTAGCAGCCCTGCTGGAGAATCAGGGGACCACAATCCATAGACTAAACTGCAAACACAGGCCACACGCCACACTTAGATATTTGCACTGGAACAATAGATTATAATACCTGTAAGCGGTTTGAGGCCTACCATGAATTTGAGCCAGCATTTAATGTTAAACTGATACTTGATCAAAAGAGAAAACTCCCCACCAATATTTCCCCCGTTTAGGGGATTTCTACAAACAATCTTCAAATTACATGACCTTTCCTTAGTTGACGGCACATTTCAGGCCTTTGCACCAGCTGGAAGACCCCAAATAGTTCCGTTCCTTTTAATCGGTCTGTCTGGATCACCTGGCTTGTACCCCTTGATAGCCATATGAAAGAAAATGAGGAGAATCAACTTTTAGACACAATGAAAATTCTCAACGAAAAAAAAAAAATCTACCTGCGCCGGTCTATAAATACTCGACTCTTTAAGCAAGGGCTTGGCGGATTAATTGTTGGTGTGCAGCCACAAGAAATCTGTATCTCCTTCACCTTCACCCTCACATTCCTGGTCCATCTTTTTCCTCCAATTCCATCTGCGAGAGATGAGCCATAAGAGATGGTTTTTGCTTTTGACTTTCAAACTCTTCATGTTCCTTTTACTCCAGCGCGTAGGGAGACAGAGGAAACGGAAGGTGTGGTGGATGTTTCTGGTGACTCGTTGGTTTTCGATAGCTCTCCCTTCATGGCGATACGCTGGTACTCTAGTTGTGCTAAACCAACAGGGCATAATTTGCTGTGACTCTTGGGGTTGCATATGTTGTTTTATTTTATTCTACGAGGGGAAAAGATTGTAGTCATGACAGCTACAATTCTGAGCAATGATCGGAAACACACACAACACACACACACACACACACACACACACACACACACACACACACACACACACACACATATATATATATATATATTATATATATATATATATATATATATATATAATATATATATATATACATACATAATAAAATGCGCCAGACAGAGAGAAAATGAATTTATATTCCACACCCTCCCATCACCCCAAGCTCTCCAAGATCCGCATAAACCAAAGTCCCTCCCTTCAACGCTTTTCTTTGGAAAGACAAGTTCTTCATCTAGCCTTTCACCGCAAACAGGGAGGAACTCTCCTGCCTACCTCCCCTTCCCCAAAAGCCCCCCCCCCCTCCCCCCCACCCCCCCCCCCTTCAGCCCCACCACCTTGTTTTCCCACACAGGGGCACAAGGACACAACAAGATGAGAAATGAAAGACATCTGTAGCTCTCCACCAATACATCCCATCCCCTGTCTATCCCCTCTCCCCTTTTCTCCATCCCACGAGAAATCAGAATCATTATTTTTTTGTACCTTCCCAGCCCTCTCTTTGTGTTCCATGTGTTCCATGCTGAGAGGAGAGAGAGAGAGAGAGAGAGAGAGAGAGAGAGAGAGGAGAGAGAGAGAGAGAGAGAGAGGGAGAGAGAGAGACAGACAGACAGACAGACAGAGGGAGGAACGACGTGTTATCTCTCTCCGGTGGCTTGTTAATTCTTATTGGATATCTCTTCCATTATGACACTATGCTAAGACTAGTCGTGCTGAATAGACAGGGGACAATCTGCGATGACTTTCTCTTCTTGTTTTATTTATTTTTTTTTTTTTTTTTTTTTTTTTTGGGGGGGGGTTGTTTGTTTGTTTTTTGGGGGGTCTTTTTTTTTTTTTTTTTTTTTTTGGGGGGGGGGGGGGGGGCGATATACAGTTTTTCTTTACAGGAAGAAAAAAGACTAGGAACTTGACGG
>JADBJO010023856.1:10000-25968 GCA_016801955.1 Conus betulinus | reverse complement strand
TTGTAGTTGACTAAATGTGGAATAAAGTTCGTATCTTGCTTTGGATTGTAACAAAGCGTCTAGATCTTGGAGACGACAGTCATAAAGCCTTTGCTTTAAAAATGGATATAAATGATTTTACATTTTCTCTCTCCTTGATTCTCCCACACAAATCCAAACCCATACCTAAACAATGTAATGCAAACCTGCTTACCCAATTTGTCTTACCTTGACAGTGCATTGTGTATAGCATTTTGTATGATTTCCTTGGAATACGATATTCCTCCATTTTTGTTAGTCTTAACCAGTGCTTAATAGTTTTAGTAAATGTTTGTATGTAAAGTGGATATCTGTTAGCTTCATAATATGCAAGTGTATTAGGTGTTTGTATGCTGATATTCAATAAACGTTTTATGGCAAGAAGATGTACTCTCTCAATGGGGGTGTGATCTGCAGTCAACCCCCAAATTTCTGCACCATATGTCAGAATAGGTTGTACTTGAGTGTCAAATATCTTAAAGAAAAAAATCTTAGGAGAATTTCGCCTATAGACCAGAGGAATCTAAAGATACTGGAAACACATTTTTTTTTGCTTTACGAGCCAAATCTTCTAATGAGTAAGAAAATGTTAACCCCTGTGGAGAAAAATATTCCCAAATACTTATATTGATTTACCACTTCCATTTTAACATTTCCATAGAACCATTTTTTCTCTTGCAGCAAGGTAACCACCTTTCCTAAACACTACTATTTTTGATTTTTCATTATTAACTGTAAGACCTAGTCTATCTGCCGTACTTTTTAGAATGTTCAGTTGGTTCTGGAGCCCGATAACAGTGGTAGAAAGGAGGACAACATCATCAGCAAATAACAAAACCAGAATCGCATCAAATCAGGTGACAATCGTACCCCATGTCTACCATGCTGTGTTATATCATTTTGCAAGCTCATTGATAAAAAAAGCAAATAAAATAGGACTACAGTTATCGCCTTGTTTCAATCCTCTAGGACACATAAATGTTCTGTAAGACCACCGTTAGTTCTGACCCTAGCTTTAACTATTTCATACATACTTTGAATAGCTTTGAACATTTTCCCTTTGATACCATTTTTGTGGAGTATAAAGCCAAAGATGGTTTGTCTCTATGAGATCAAAGGCTTTCCTAAAATCAATGAAAGCTGCATATAATTTTGTTTTGTTAGTTGAAAATTGCTTCTGAACTAGTGCAAATAGAGTAAATATGTGATCGACTGTACCGTAATTCTTTCTAAACCCTGCCTGCGCTTCACTTAACAAATTATTGTCCTCTGCCCAATTTGTCAATCTCTTATTAAGTATGAATGTGTACATTTTGCTGCTGATATTCAACAGTGAAATACCCCTGTAGTTGTCAGGGGAATTAATGTCTCCTTTTTTATGTAATGGCTGTATAACTGATTCTGACCATTTTGGGGAAATAAACCTGAATCCAAAAGTTTGTGAAGAGCTTAGTCAGGAACAAAATGACCTGAGGAGAAGAGTTTTATAAAACTCACTGCTGAAGCCATCTGGTCCTGGTGCTTTCCCATTCTTTTGTGCTTTCATGGCATTATATACTTCTAGTTCTGATATTTCTAAATCTAAAATGGAACCATCTGTTTCACAAACAGTTACAGATTGTATCAAAAACTTCGTTAGAAAATAAAAACTATTACAATCTAATTTATCATTCTCTGCAGATGCGTCATTAAATACTTTTTCAAAATGGTCATACCAATCTTCACTTGAAATAGTACAGGTTGATAATGTATTGTTTATACGTCTTTTATAGTACCCCAAAATGTTTTAGGATCAGTACTATTGCATTCAAGCGTTACAAGAACATTTTGTTTATCTTCTATCTGTTTAGTTTTTATAAATGATTTGTAATCCTTTCTCATAGTGGCATTCGCCCCTAAGTACGTCTGCATTGTATGAATCCACACATTTATTCAAATTTCTCAGGGACTGACGAAGTACTGTTCGTTTATCCCTGCATTCCTTATCGAACCAAGTACAATTACTTGTTTTCCCCAATACTATCTTTTTCTTCATGCACTGCCCAGCCTCAGCAATACCTGTTAAAAATTTTTTCTACGGCTGCATTGATATCAATGTTAATCAATTCAGCTGCTTGTGTGAAAATTAATGAAATTTCTTTTGATAACAATGCTTGCCTATATTCATTCTCAAGCTCTTGATTCAAAACATACTTTTCAATAATAGTTTTTTCTAACTTTTCACAGGTTTTTACCAGCTGCTTTTGAACAGTAAGGGTTAGTTTCACGGGCATATGCTTGGATTCAATTCTTGAGATAACTTGTAAACATGAGGCATATTCAAAGATAGACCGAGAAAAATAAGGAAATAATCGATCACACTTGATCCATTGTGAGCAATGTATGTATATGCCCCACAACGGTCTCCTGGTAACAGACCATTCAATATAACAAGAGAAAATTGTTCGCATAACAAAAGTAGACAACGACCGAAGTCGTTTGTTGAAGAGTCCTTCGATTCCCGTTGGTACTCCTTTTCAGGCAGTAAATTTTCGTCATCCTTATCATCATCATTAACATCATATGGCAAAGAAAGCTCTTTTGCGTTTGCATCAGCAGTCCTAGCATTGAAATCACCCATGAGCATAAGGGGACATTCCCCAATCAATTCATAAACATCAAGTATACACTGCTCTAGTAAGTCAATTCCATTCTCGATGTCTGTGTCAAGATAATAGACGCTATGGGCAGGAGGAAACATACATACCTATCAATACACATTCGTTTCGTGAATTTGGCAGAAGCTTTGAAATCTTGAGCACGATGCAGCTGTCGTATTCAACTTGAATTTGTTGAACTAAACTAGAATACATTTTCTTTACTAACATGACAGCACCGCCAGAGAGGCGAGCTGTGGTGCTCTGATACAATCACTCCTGGGGAGACAAACACATCAAAAGCAGGAAATAACTGAGATGGAAAGCTGGATGAAAAGGTTTCTGTAAGAAAAACAATATCATAAATTGACAAGAATTGTCTAATGTCAGGCTGATAGATGGTATTTAGTCCTTCTATGTTATATGTTAAAAAGGATACATTGTGACCATGTATGTTCGGTTGTTTGGGTTGGCCGTCAGAGGCAGGGTTGATGACATGGGCAGGGTCGTATCCCTAGGTTGTTGGAGGCTGAGCTCCCGATTCCGTTCGGGCGGAGTTAGTTCTGGCATGTGGAAATAACTCTGTGACGTGCTGTTGCCTTCCTTGCTGTTGTGTTGCCTGAACTTGTTTTGCCCTAGTTTTGCTTCTGGTCAACTACTTTTTTTGCTGTAGGGGTTTCAGTCTCTAGTGAGAAGCTTTGCTGGGCTTGCTCCTGCACGTCTTGCTGGTCTCTGCCTGTGTTGTTTTTTGTCTCCTAACTCTGTTCTGGAATCAGAAGACTGACTCTCCATAGCATCTACAGCAGTCCACGGGTCAGCAAGCTGTTTGACAGAGGTCTGGCTGCTACCGTTCTGGACGTCTGTCCAAAGATCAGCAAGCTGTTTAGCGTAACTTTGGCTGCTATCTTTGGGGGGTTCCTCTTCTGTTGGCTGTCTGGCGTTGGTGAAATCTGAAACTTGTGCTTTGCCATTGGTGTACTTTGAAGATATATTGGACTAGTGGGGATTTTACTTACAGCATCTTGCGCTGAGGGGTCCTTGGGTACGGTTGCTACTCTTATATCACTGGCTGTCTGGGATGAATTGCTGGGTAGATTCCTTCTACACAAGTTTGGTTAGTCCCATCGACTGGGCAGGGCACAGGGGACACCGCTTGGCTGTGTACTTTACTTGGAGTGGGTGTGTCCTCTCTGGTTGTTGGCTGTGCGTCAGCAAAGACTGGATGGTTTCTGTCCTCAATACTGTGGGGAGGGCTTCCAAGCAGAGACTCATCACTGCTGTTTGAGGTTGGTACCAGCCTAATGCCCCGTGCATCCACTATTTTCCTGTATCTCTGTTGGGGAGATGCTGTTTGACTTTGGATGACTCAGTCTCTCTACCGGTACTGAATCCTGCGTCTGATTATTTGTCTTGGTGGATTTACAATCTTCTGGTGTAGTGCTGTATTGCACCGGTTTGGATTCATGGCCTCTGGCTTCTCGGTCTTTTTGATGGGGGGCCTCATGTCTTGTTCCTTTGTCACCAAGGCGTGCGTTTCGTCTGGGTTTGCTCAGTAGTGGGAATATGTTCGTATCCCAAGTCCATGGTGGTCTCTCGTCTGCTTCTCTTGCAGGCTGTTGTTGACATTCAAAGGGATCATCCTGAGTAGGCCTGTCGGCAGGATCACTGCTTTCCTGTTGACTGCCTGCTTTGCTGCCTTCTCTGTTCTGGTGAGCTATGTCACGTCTCTGGTTGTGGGCAAGGTTTGTTGAATTTGTCCCTGCAATGAGACCTCTATGGTCTCTTCTGTTCTGTCCTTTCTGAGATCCATTCTTGTAGTACAGACGGCCCTTCCAGACATAGGCGTGTCTGCCTGCATCTGCATCTTTTTCTGCTTGGATGGCCTGGCTCTGGCGGTTTGTTAGATCAGAGGCGACTCGGATTCCCAAATCGTTTGCCATCTCCCTTCTGCACTCTTTGGCCTGAAGGATGGCCAGTTTGTCCTGCCATCGGAACAGACGTGCAATGATGGGACGTGGATTATTGTGGCTTTCAGCTTTAGGTCCAAGACGGTGCGCACGTTCGATGTCGTCAGTGGTCCATGACTTGCAAGGAAAGTACCTGTTCAGTAGTTGTACTACCTTCCGAATGCACTTTGAATTGTCTTCATTGGGGCCTTCAAAGACGTAAAATAATCTAATGTTGTTGCGTCTTGAGAAAGATTCTAGTTTATCCATGTGGTCATCTATGTTTTTTGACATCTCCATGAATGAGTCTTTCCACTGGTATAACTCACTGCAGCATTGCTCCAGGAGTTGGCACTGGCTAGTCAACCACTGCACGTCATGCTTCAGTTGCTGATTGTCTCTTTGAAGGGCACCACACAGAGACTCCAGTCTCAGCACAGCGTCTGGTGATTCTTTTTTTCAATTGTCGGATATCCAGCTAGAGTGAGTAGATTTCTGTGAAGATCTCTTGGGTTGGTGTTAAAAGCTTCAAACCCTGGATTTTGAAAGTACCTAACCCGTGCCTTTTGCCTATACCTGTCTGAAGAGCCAAAGCTGTGACTGTTCTGTGCCTGGTCTTGTTGATGCATCCACCTCTCCGGCCCTGGATTTGATTCCACATCCATACAGAAGAGAAGGTACCATCCGATCCAGATCATGCACGTCTCAAGGATGATAAGCTTGAGGATGAGTTGGGCCCCCGATGCTGTGTGGATAGTCACTCTATACTGAGGCCTTCGGTACAATCTCCATCTTGTGGCCGCTTCAAATCCAGTTGCTACAGCTAACATGAGAAAAAGGCGTCTAAGTTGGCAAATGCAGATTTGGATCGTGAAAGGCAGACCTTTGATGTTGCTGAACTGCAGAGGTTGACAGCTGACATAGTCGCTGCACTGTAGAGGTTGACAGGTCACAGTGTTATCACAGCAACAGACAGGCTGGTCGTTCCCTTATTTGACACACGAAGAGGAGCAGGTAGGCTAGTAGCACTGTTCTCAGTACTGACATAGGCCAAGAGAGTTTAATTTCGTATGTCAGTGTCCAGTGCTTCCACTTTCCATTACTTCCGCGAAAAGCGCGGCGTGAATAGCGGGTGAAGGTCATGTTTGTGCATCTGTGTTGTTGGCTTTTATCCACTTTACACATTTGCACCAAGCGTCAGTTCATCAGTTCGTCCGCACGACATCACTGATTTCACTGTCAGTTTGTCAGTTCATTTGCAGGGCAGCAGCAGATTAGATTTCCCTACAACCATAAAGATCTCCTTTTGCCACAGCCTTGTGAGAGAGAGAGAAATGTTGCGATGCTTTCCTATCCTTGTTCCCTCATACACACACACACACACACACACGCACGCACGCACGCACGCATGCACGCAGGCACACACACACACACACACACACACACACACACACACACACACACACACACACACACACACTCCACTAAATTTAATCGGTCCCTTAAGTTCAAACAAACCCGACCCCAGTCCATTGCATGCAGGGCTTATCGCTAACAGAGTTCCAGAGATATCCACATTGTTTTGCGTGTTGTAGTCTTCGTTGTTTCAGTTGCACTTTAACACAGTTGGGTCTCTTGCTCGCTTTCCTTGATATAGTGACAGCCGGACAGATAGCCACACCCACCTCCCTTCTAGCTTAGAATTGTTATGTTGCTATCTGAATCCGGATATCATAATGATAATAATAATAGTAACAACAACAGCAACAATGATGATGATGATGATGATGATGATGAGATGAGGAGATCATCATCATCATCATCATCATCATCATAATGGTGATGACGACGATGAGGAGGATGACGACGACGACGACAGCAACAATAACAACAACAGTAATGATAATGATGATAATGAAAATAAGGATAATAATAATAATAGTACTACTACTAGTATTACTACTACTACTACTACTACTACTACTACTGATGATGATGATAATAGTAATAATAATGATAATAATAATAATGATAATAACATTGGTGATGATGATGATGATGATGATGATGATGATGATGATGATGATAAAGATGATAATAATCATAACAACAACAAACAAACAAAAATCCTGGATTCGCGGGTTGACCGATATCACCACCAAGATTGATCCTGGGGTAACATTGTATTGTTCAACCAAGTTTTGTCACGGAATGCTTAGTCAGGAATGTGTGGACCTGCTAACAGACGGACAAGCCAACAAACATGGGGTAAAAACCACACCCTGATGATGGACGTAAACATCACACTCCCCTCAGCGGCAAATCAGCCGAACCATCTTGGTTTCATCCCACGCATTGTACGACACGATTGATTTTTAAAGGTGTATTTATGGCAGAGGTATCTTTGTCCTGATCTTCCTTGTCTACTCTCCCGATCGATTTTTGCCTTGACTTCGCCTCTGGTTGACATTTGATCTTTTGAAATTCGGTCATCGGTCAATTTTTTAGCGTAGGCTGGCTGTTGTCCCAACCCCATTCCATTCCCATCCCGCCCCCAGCTTCTGACTTTTTTGGTCCACGAACAAGCTTCAAAACGTTCGGCGTTACACGTTGAGCTAAACATAGTGTAAACATTGCTTACCTATGTTTTGTGTGTGTGTGTCCTGCCCTGTCTTTGGATATGTTGAGAAACCTGATAGGTTTGGCTTCTGAACATGCACTTACGATTACTGTTTTATGTGGCTCTCAGCTCACTCTCCATTTTTTAGGCAATGGTCTTTTCTTTGATGAACGAACTACAAACTTGCCATCTTGAATATGCCACGTATGTTATTTAAATTGATTATTAATTACTCTCGTTTTTGTTCTGATCAATTCATGCAGGCTAAAATATTACTTTGACCATTCTTTTTCCCTAAATAATACACTTTGTGGCCATTGTAAAACATTGCGTTTTGCTTTTTTCACGTTTGAATGTAGTTAGTCATACTGTCTTCGATCGGATTCTTTCCAATTGTAGCCCTTTCTTCATTCACATCAAGTCAAATCTAAGCGCCTTGAAGGCTTTTTATAAATCCACCCCAAGATGTTGGTATGCCAAGATGTTGGTATGGTAACGCACACACGCATATTACAAAACTGTTGCCTAGATATAAATATTTTTTCATCTTTTCAGCCAAATTCAGCAAATTGTCCTCAAGGTCGCATTCTATTTATTATTTTTTGAAGTGAGTTTTGTTCCTGATATAAATGTGCAGGTGCAACATCTAATCTATCATCCTCTACTTAGATGCCAGGGTCTATTTCATGATCTAATTTCAAAGTTGAAACCTTTATGCATTCTGTTGTTTTTTTTTCTCACAGTGGACGAACAGAGCAAAGTCTCTACTCTTCATTCAAATCTTCTTCGATCTAGCTGACACCTGTTCACCTCAAAGGCGTCGACCTCCACCTGTAGTAGTAATCTGAGATGACCTTGAAACAATGTTTAAGGTGATCGTGCTTAGTTTATTTTGCAGTGGTCTCTGTGGACATTCGCCATTTTGGCCATTCTCTAGTTTCGTTTTTCTTACTCTTGTTTTCTGTTACCTTGGTCAAACTTTCTTGATGGCGGCGTGTGCTGTTGTATTACATTCTGTTGACCTCTTTCAAGTCTATCTTCCCCTAAATATGCTATTGTTTTTATATTCTATGGACCTCCTTCAGTTCTCTCTTTCCCTACATATGAAGATCCTCTGAATGTTCCTTTTACGTTTCATCGTCCACTATACTCGTTACAAAACAACACTCAGATGACGACAATGGTTTGGCTGTACCCTTCAAACACAATGACTTTGTCCTACCGACCTTCACAGACGAAGTCGACTTGTGTTGTGCCAGCCCAGGATAACGATGATGATTTAACTGCACAAACCTTCTGATAATGATAGTGACCTGGTCGTCGCAACGATGAGAAAACTACAATGACCTTGTTGTATCAACCATACAATAACGACAGTATCTTGATGGCACTAACCTTCAGACAACTATAAATAGCTTGGTTGTATTAACCCTCAGTAAATGGTGATGACTGGATTGTACCAGCATCCAGCAGATGATGGCGTGGCCACACCAGCCCCCAGACAACAACAATGATCCCGTTGCCGGCCTCCGTGGCGTTGTGGTTAGCGTCGCGGAAATACGATTCGTTGTGAAATCGGTGGTTCGATTCTCATCCCAGCCGTTTATTCATGAGATTTTTCTGCCCTGTTCAGCTTCTATCCAAAGGTGATTTTGCCATGGGCTCAGTGGGGAAGATTTGAACCACACAGTCGAATTCCGTCTGTTCAACGGGTGCGCCTCTAAGAGTGCTTCCTGACCAGTAATGCTTGCGTCTGTACATCTCCGGCCTGGTTGATGCCAGGATATACTACAGAGTAAGTGCGAAATACAGCCCTCTCATGCAGTCTCTGACTGAAATAGACATCCGTATCATCATCTTCAATCATCCTCATCATTCAGCATAACAGAAGTAAAAAAAAAAAAAAAAAAAGAAGAAAATCTGTGTGGTCCTTCATGCCCGGCTGTAATGGTGACATTTTTTTTTTTTATTTCCTCTATACTTGTGGCTATGCCCGTCAGGGTGACATTTTTTTTTATTTCCTCTACTTGGGAACTGTCGCTGAACGGAGGTGGTGGCGACTTGTAGAAGGGGAATGCTCACTTACGTTAGTTCCTCGCCAAGCGATTACTGCAATAAGTAGGGGGCTCAGTAGGTGGTGTCCCGCATGATTTGGATCAGAATATGTAGCACTGAACACCACGGAAATTACTGGCCAGCAGTGCAGTGTCTCCTCTGGCGGGTAGCTTCATGATGATTTGACACTGACTGCTTCCTGTGGGTTTCCGGTTGAGGGACATTGGTGGAACAAGCCGGAGTGCAGCTGTGGATGGTGTGACGGAATAAGCAGAGTGGAAGATATGCCAGTAAGGTGGCATGAAAGATGGGACAACAACACAAAGAAACAAACAAACAACGAGTTGCCACGTCTCGTCCAACGACAGCCCCCATGGACTCGCCGATACCGGTGACCCGACGGAACCAAACCAAGGCCACAGACGTGGAGAGGACATCGAAATTGAGGTCACCATGAGAGCAGGGCATGAAGGGCCACAGAATTTGAGACATTTTTTTTTTGCTGATCGATGAGAATGAGGGATGATTAAGATGATGCTACGGATTTCATTTCGGGTCTGAGACTACATGACAGGGCTGTACTCTACGCTTCCTTTCATAATATATCCCGGCGTCAACCAGGCCCGAGAGATACAGGCACCTGCAGTGTTGGTCAGGAAATTTGAGCAACACTCTCAGAAACGCATCCATTAAGTGGATGAAACTCGACTGTGTGGTCCCAGTCTTCCCAACTGAGTCCGCAGCAAACTCAACTCTGGAAAGGCAGAGGCCTAACACATACAGAAGTATGTGAATTGTAGTTTATTGACCGGTACTCAAGCCGTAAGTATCTAATTTTATATTGTGAGAATCTAGATGATTCTCCATTTTGTTTTCAACGGTTTATTGTCGGAACCGAAACTATGTTTGAAAAATTGAAGAGTTCAAAAATGTTAAAGTGTAACATGACTGCTAACTGGCTGGCAGTGTTTTGAACTCGTGTTTATCTGGTTTGTTATAGCTGGGCCGACTCCCCGTGCGGTAGAGGAAAGAAGAGACTGGAGATCGGGCACTAAGGTGGATGGCCGGGGGCTGCGCGCGTTCCCGGGCCAAGCTCCGATCGCGGGAAGATCCAGGTTGGGCAAGAGTTTGTCGCCGACCAGTAGTTGTGATATGTAATGGGCAGTATGGGATCCCCGCACAGAGGAAGCCAGTTCCGGACACCACAGAGAGTGTGTGTGTGGACACTTGCAGTGAGTAAACCCTGCAACATTCATATTGAGCGCAAAAGAAGCGTGCTTGATTGGTTGCACCAGCTGAAAGACAGATAATGAAAATATATAAGCTTTGATTGATGCCAGAGTAAGAACCCCCATGGGATTTTAAAAGATTAAGGAGGGGATGAATCAAAATTGACCTTTGTTTCCCCCTCCCATCCCTCCCATCGCCCCCCCCTTCCTCCCCCCCCCTCTCTCTCTCTCTCTCTCTCTCTCTCCCCTCCAATAATACTGCAACAGATTCGTTACACCAGTCTACAGATTACGACGTGATTGTATCAGCACCCGCCGCTGCAGTTCACACTCAAACACCACAGTCGGCATCCATTCGCTCGTTATTCGGATGCAGTCAGTGAGCACGCCAGGGTTTTTGTGTTCTACAATTGCCTGTTATCTCTGGCATTTTAACCCCCTGTCTGGATGCTGTGCACAGTGTTCTGCTTTTTTTCCAGCTGACATATATCTTGGACCAGACACAACAGAGAGAGAGAAAAAAAAATCTCCTCTCCCACTATCACCAAACAATCATTTCAAGGATTTGATACCAAGAACCTTTTAATCCCATCGCTGTGAGCAATCAGCGGTCTTCACTATCGTAGCAGGTGTTACGCAGCTGGTATTTGCATCAGACAAAAGAGGAATTTAAAAAACAACAAAACAATCCACACACACACACACACACACGCGCGCGCGCGCGCGCGCGCACGCACACACACACACACACACACACACACACACACTGAAAGAGAAACACAAGCAGGACGCACACTTGCACACACTCGCGCATGCACGTACGCACGAATGCACGCGTACACACACACACACACACACACACACACACACACACACACACACACACACACACACACACACACACACACACACACACACATACACACACACACACACTGATGCTGCACACTGTGGGTAACACAAGGGGTGTCAGAGAGAGAGAGAGAGAGAGAGAGAGAGAGAGAGAGAGAGAGAGAGAGAGAGAGAGAGAGAGAGAGATGATGATGATGATGATGATGATGATAATCTTTATTTCCAAGGGTAACAATAAGCAATCACATGCTTTTTTTTCATCCGGCCCTTGCCCCGTTAAGGGACTAAGTATGGCTAGCGACTAAGACTCACAAATCTTTTAACAAACTAGCGATTAAGACTTACTAGAGAGAGAGAGAGAGAGAGAGAGAGAGAGAGAGAGAGAGAGAGAGAGAGAGAGAGAGAATGCAATAATGGCGATATAGAATAACAATGACCTTTAGACTGGTGAGCAAAGCAAACGGTCAGGTGACTGTTAGACAGGAAAAAAATTTTCATAGAAAGAGACAAAGAGACAGACAGAGAGACAGAGATACAGCGAGGCACAAACAGGGAAATGGAGAGAAAGAGAGACAAAGGGAGAGAGAGACACTCAATGAAAGACAGACAGAGAAAGAGACAGAGAGAGAGACAAGAGAGAGAGAGAGAGAGAGAGAGAGAGAGAGAGAGAGAGAGAGAGAGAGAGAGAGAGAGAGAGAGAGGCGTGCCTTTCTCTTTCATCCCTACCATTGCTACCATATTCAGTTCATTTTAGAGAAACGCAAAAACACACATGCATGCACCCCCTCCACTTCCACCTCTACCCCCCCCACAATCATGCATGTATTTCGTGCAAGCATACATGGACCTACGCACGGCTACGCGTATACGTACATACACATGCCTGCACAACACACACACACACACACACACACACACACACACACACACACACACACACACACACACACACCCGCGCGCGCGCCCACACACGCCAGAACAAATGCAATTTCTGACATAGTTGCTTCAATATTGACAACCTATATACTTCAATATTGACAGTCTACAGCGTCAATATTGACGACCTACATACTTCCATGTAAAAAATCTACATGCTTCAATAGTCACATTCTATATGCTTCAATATTGACAGCTACATGTTTTGATATTGACAATCTACCCATTTTAATATTGACAACCTACATACTGCCATATCAAAAATTTACATTCCTTCAATATTGACAACATAATGCTTCACTTAGCCAATCTAGATGTTGTGATATTGACAACCTACTTTACTGCATATTGACAACCTACATGCTTCAATATTGACAATCTACCTGCGTCACTATTGACAACCTACATACTTCTATATTGACAATCTACATTCTTCAATATTGACAATCTACATATTTCGATATTAACAATCTACATGCTTCCATATTGACAATCTAAATTCTTCAATATTGACAAACTACATACTGCCTTATTGGCAATCTACACATTTCAATATTGACAATCTACATACTTCGTTATTGACAAATTACCCGCTTCAATATTGACATATCTAGATGTTTCAATATTAACAGCCTACATACTTCCGTATTGACAATCTACATGTTTTGATATTGACAATCTACATGTTTTGATATTGACAATCTACATCTTTTAATATTGACAATCTACATGTTTCGATATTGACATTTTACATGCTTCACTATTGACAATCTGCATGGTCATTACACTGCACCACACTGACGGGATAAGTCCTTCGTAAGAAACCAGATTAAAACACAGAAGCAAGAGAGAAAATAAAAAAAAAAAAGCAAGCCCCAAACTACATCAAAAAGCAAAGAAAACATGGGAAGAACTAACACCTGGTCCTGTGCTTGCAGTCTCACATCCTGGTGATCACATTTCAAAGGAAGAGCCAGCATGCCAATTCATCATAACCAAGAGAGAAAGAGAAGAAAGCTTGTCAAAGAAAAACAGCGCGCATCGACCTGGGAGACAGACAGGAGACCGATAAGTGTAAAGAGGCTGACTGGGCTCCAATGGAACACGCCAGTGAAGTAGGCCAGCCAGGAGTCTCGTCCACCACGTGCACTGACACGCTGCCTGTTCTCCTCCTTCATTTTCCACCAGCCAGCTCCAGTCTCTTCACTCGCCATCCCCCTTTTCACCCATTTGTGTTGTGTCCTGGTTCAACCCATTTCACCAGGCTCTTACTGAAACACTTCGTGTCTTGATTAGCGAGAATTAGTGACGTACCTCACTGAACCACGACCAACGCAGTGATGGCCTTCGCTTCCCCATTCGGAACGAGCATGCCGCTCGTGGCACGTGAGTCGAACAGGTAGTTGACCTTTCTTGTTTTAGAACGTATTTCTTAAGTTTAAAAGACTATGTCTTTCGCTCATAAAAAAAAGCAGTCATGTGCTGAAAGCAGAATGGTGACTGTGTAGTTCCAGGACTGCTCGTGGCACAGAAACAGCAGATCGTGGGTTTGAACTGTGGCAAGCTCAGATGTCAGCACTTCACACCACAGCCGTTCTTGTTCGTTTTCAGTTCCTGTCCTTGGCTGAAAATCATCAAACACTCATATTGTGTGAGATATGGATGCAAATCTGAGGTTTAAACCATCCCTGCATGAAAGAAACTGCATCTGAGATAATGGTTTAGTTTGCTTGTGGACAGTTTTACTTTGTCCTTTATATCGGACTTGCATCCAGATTCCAACTTCTCTTTAGCTGTAACTTGAACGACTGATTTGGAGATACTGAGCTTACTAACAAACTTGTGAACATGTCACAGACATTGTAGTTTGAGTTATTCTGCGGACATTAACACAGACAAAAACAGTCAGACAGGACAACACAATTCTGTGTTCTGTAATACTTAGGCTGTGCACAGGATAACAGTCTCCTTTAGTCAACTGAGCAAAATAAGGAACAAAGCTCGTGCAATGAGCATGCTACGGGTTATCAGTCTCCTTTGCTTGGGTGAGTCAAATCAAACACATAGGAATACGTGACTGTGGTACAGAGGATATCAGTCCTTTTAGCTTCCTCATACAGATGTACAAAACAAACACAATAAAATGAGAATGGTAAAAGATTGAAGTTCATTTGGACAGGCGATCCAAATAAATGTGCAAAATCTCAGTGCCATGGCACAGGGTAACACTTTTCTTTAGACAGGTGAGCAACACAAAGACACGGAATGCTCTGAGTATGGCACAGGTTCTTTAGACAGGTGAGCAACACAAAGACACGGAATGCTCTGAGTATGGCACAGGTTCTTTAGACAGGTGAGCAACACAAAGACACGGAATGCTCTGAGTATGGCACAGGTTCTTTAGACAGGTGAGCAACACAAAGACACGGAATGCTCTGAGTATGGTACAGGGTAGTCTCCTTCAGACAAGTGAGCAAAGCAGAGAGAGAGAGAGAGAGAGAGAGAGAGAGAGAGAGAGAGAGAGAGAGAGAGAGAGGAGAGAGAGAGACAGAGAGAGAGAGAGACACAGAGAGAGAGAGAGATGAGACAGAGAGAGAGAGAGAGACAGAGAGAGGAGAGAGAGAGAGAGAGAGAGAGGGAGAGAGGAGAGAGAGGAGAGATAGAGAGAGAGCTCTAAAATGAGATACTGCGTGACAATATCCTTTAGATTGCTGAGCAAAACAAGCACAAAAATTCCGGTGCGCATGGGACAGGATGAAATTTCTTTCGACAGGTGCGTGAAACAAATGAAGCAAATCCTAAAATACAGCACAGGATAACCTTCTCCTTTAGACAGGTGAGGAAATAAACATGCAGAATCCTAGAATGCAGTGCAGTATAACCATCTGATGTAGACAGCTTAGCAGAACAAAAAGTCAGAGAAAGGTGTGACTTGCGTTGTGCCATCTAGCCATTGACAAGACCTACAGACAATACACGTCTCTGCCAGGACGGCACCGCAGCCTAGGGCCACGTGTCAGTTTGGAGAGCTTTGTGTGCTTTCTGTGAGGGCTAGAGAAGCCCTGTATGGAATTTAACCATCAGTCCTTGAACAACACACTTAGGAACGGCAGGATCCGTCCCTCTGTGAGAGACAGCGATTTCATATTGTTTATGGTGATCCTCTCCGTGGTGGGTATTTCCTGTCTGAATCTGCGTAGGTGTCCTGAAGGGTACTGGCACACACAGAGAGAGAGAGAGAGAGAGAGAGAGAGAGAGAGAGAGAGAGAGAGAGAGAGAGAGAGAAGAGAGAGAGAGAGAGAATGGATTAACTGTTTAGCTGCCTCTCTCCGTTCTGATAATGTCTCTTTATGCAGACACACAGTCGTACTCCTTCATCCAGTCCTGCACACACACACGCGCGCACGCACACACACACACGCACACACACACACACACACACACACACACACACACACACACACACACACACACACACACACACACACGCGCGCGCGCGCGCGCGCGCGCGCTCTCCATTCATGACATTCCACCTAGTACCTACGACAGCCTATTTGCGTACAAGCAAGACTATAATTCCAAAAGCAGCCCCGGCCAACACGAGTCGCCTCCTTCCTGTTGGCTTTGGCGATCAAACAGAACCTGACTACTTTCCTGAGAGGTATTAATGATTTGT
>JADBJO010023856.1:0-5000 GCA_016801955.1 Conus betulinus | reverse complement strand
TTCCTATGTAATGAAGGCAACTCTGCCGAGATGAAAACAACAACGTCTATCTGTCTGCTGTCTGTCTGTCTTTCTCTTAAATAAGTCTAAATCTGTTACATCTGAAACAAAACCAACGAGAAACAATGGCCAATTTCTGTTGTTGTTTTTTTCCAGAAAGGAAAACAGCAGAATTTGACGTTTGATGTCAAAACGCTTGTGGATGATTATCACAAAAACACTGTGAGCGATCCATAGCCAGTCATTGAGAAAAAGACCAACACCCATGTCCACACCAATCTCTTTTTGCACTTCATTATTGTTCATACTGTAAACACAGCCACGTCACAAAAACTGCAGGCCTACTCCAACAGGGCCTCCATAAACTGCTGTATCACGATCACCACCCTCTGGCATCTTGCTGCCATTGTGCTGGAAACATCACAGCCGGTGTCACTACGGCTTTAGCTGAGAGTCGTTATCTGGCAGCTGTGCGGCAATAAATACCGCCTGTTCCTGAGGGCCCTTGATGCGTGACTTGGAGTGCATTCCATGAACACCACACACCCCTCTCGTGAAGGGGACAGAAGGGATTGAACACTACACATCATAAACAGCGGGATTCTGTGTCAAGGAGACCGCAGCCAACGACCGTCTTTCTTATGACATGGCTCTTGCACGATCTCTACATCCGGGTTGTGCCACTCAAAGGCCACATTCCACACATAGCTCCCCTTTCCTCACCCCAGTCCAACGCCCCCTACACGCACTTCCCCTTCCATCTCAGTATGTACACTATACAGCTGTTGAGGGTACCTTGAAGAGAGACACTCAACACACCAACCATGTTATCCACAAGTCAACGGGCATGAGTTTCTAAGTGCATGTGAGAGGGGTGACAGAGCTATTGTGTGTGGGTACACGACTCTCAGCCTTTGTGTGTATTTCTGTCTTTGATATCTGTCTGACCGTATGTCTGTCTCTAATATCTGTCTGACTGTATGTCTGTCTCTTGATATCTGTCTGACTGTATGTCTGTCTCTTTGATATCTGTCTGACCGTATGTCTGTCTCTTTGATATCTGTCTGACCGCATGTCTGTCTCTTTGATATCTGTCTGACTGTATGTCTGTCTCTTGATATCTGTCTGACCGTATGTCTGTCTCTTTGATATCTGTCTGACCGCATGTCTGTCTCTTTGATATCTGTCTGACTGTATGTCTGTCTCTTTGATATCTGTCTGACTGTATGTCTGTCTCTTTGATATCTGTCTGACTGTATGTCTGTCTCTTTGATATCTGTCTGACCGTATGTCTAATTGATATCTGTCTGACTGTATGTCTGTCTCTTGATATCTGTCTGACTGTATGTCTGTCTCTTTGATATCTGTCTGACTGTATGTCTGTCTCTTTGATCTGTATCTGACCGCATGTCTGTCTGCTCTGATATCTGTCTGACCGCATGTCTGTCTCTTAATATCTGTCTGACCGTATGTCTGTCTCTTAATATCTGTCTGGCCATATGTCTGTCTGTTGATATCTGTCTGACTGTATGTCTGTTGATATCTGTCTGACTGTATGTCTGTCTCTTTGATATCTGTCTGACCGTATGTCTGTCTCTTTGATATCTGTCTGACTGTATGTTTGTCTCTTTGATATCTGTCTGACCGTATGTCTGTCTCTTTGATATCTGTCTGACTGTCTGTCTGTCTCTTTGATATCTGTCTGACCGTATGTCTGTCTCTTTGATATCTGTCTGACTGTATGTCTGTCTCTTTGATATCTGTCTGACTGTCTGTCTGTCTCTTTGATATCTGTCTGACTGTATGTCTGTCTCTTTGATATCTGTCTGACTGTATGTCTGTCTGTTGATATGTGTCTGACCATATGTCTCCCTTGGTATTTTCTGTTGTCTACAAAATGCTAAAGAAAAGTAAATACATTGTGGAAAGCCAGCTGAAATCAAAATTCTTAACAATCTACCCTCTTCTAGGTTTACCTAATTTACAGCCTGAAACACAAACCAGTGAGTACAAAGTGGTCCACTACCTATGTATATAACAGCATTGAATGTTCATGGTCAAAAGAGGTGGTCAGAAGTTGATGATTCAGAGACCCAGATAGCAAAACACCGACCAAAAGACAACCAACCATTCCAAGACGACCCACTGGGCAGTTAGTGACTATTTATACCGTTAAAAAAAAAGCCCCTAGACACTGCAATTTGACTCCAAAAGGGCTGTCATACATAACTGTTTCAGGACAACTGGCCTCTCAAATCTTGCTGTTATCTCAGTGGACACAGCACAGCTGGGGTCAATCTGACCTTACATCAACAAAGTGATTCGGCCAGTGGGCAGCAATGAATACTGCCCTCGACAGAAGGCCCTTGCTTTGTAAGTTTGTATCCATCTTTCGATTGCTACAGAATTTTCTCTTCAAACATACATCAATTAATTGCACAGTACTCGCTGTAATGAAGAGTATTTGACGCCAAACAGAAGGCCAGCACCCTGACCTTTTTTTTCTGTCCCCAACCTCTGCGCCACCTCAGAGGCAGTGCACCCACGCCGCTCATTCCACCCTGACCTTTTGTGACCTGGCTCTCGCATGATCTCTACGCCCTGGTGTTTCCGCTCACACTGTTACATTCCACAAACAGCTCCACCCTCCCGCTTTCGTCGTGTGAAGTGCATGATACGGCTGTGAAGGCCACTTCTGTAGACAGGTACTGGACAAATCAGCCAGAGAACCACATGACTCAGTACGAGAAGATGAAGGATAGGAACAAGGAAAACAGGTGGGGCCAAATAATGTATAACTATGAACATCCAGCCGTAAATTAATGGTTGTTTGTGAGTGACTTGATGGAATGTGTATGCTGACGTACTTGTATCCCCCCCTCCACAGGCACCTAATTCAGTCTCTGTCTCTCTCGGTCCCTGTCTCTGTCTGTCTGTATGTCTGTCTTTGTTTGTCTCTGTCTGTCTATTTGTCTGTCTGTCTGTTCCTCAGAAAGCTGACATTCATATCCTCATGCCAGAAAAAAAAAGTGCAGTCTACTTTCACCAATGAAGCGTTGTCAGGATCTAACCTCAAGAAGCTAGCAAATCAAATGCAGCCATTCTGTCATCTCAGATACCTCTGTCTGGCATCCTGCAGCTGTCTGAGGATACAAGAGGTGGCATACACTGTGGGTAACAGAAGGAGTGGCATACACTGTGGGTAACAGAAGGGGTGCCATACACTGTGGGTAACAGAAGGAGTGCCATACACTGTGGGTATCAGAAGGGGTGCCCTCCACTGTGGGTGACAGAAGGGGTGCCATACACTGTGGGTAACAGAAGGGGTGCAATACACTGTGGGTAACAGAAGTGGTGCTATACACTGTGGGTATCAGAAGGGGTGCCCTCCACTGTGGGTACCAGAAGGGGTGCCATACACTGTGGGTAACAAAAGGGGCGCCATACACTGTGGGTAACAGAAGGGGTGCCATACACTGTGGGTAACAGAAGGGGTGCCCTCCACTATGGGTAACAGAAGGGGGGCCATCCACTGTGGGTGACAGAAGGGGTGCCATACCCTGTGGGTAACAGAAGGGTTTGCCATACACTGTGGGTAACAGAAGGGGTGTCATACACTGTGGGTAACAGAAGGGGGTGTTATACACTGTGGGGTAACGAAGGGGTGCCACACACTGTGGGTAACAGAACGGATGCCATACACTGTGGGTAACAGAACGCGTGCCATACACTGTGGGTAACAGAAGGGGTGTCATACAGTGTGGGTGACAGAAAGGGTGTCATACACTGTGGGTAACAAAAGGGGTGTCATACACTGTGGGTGACAGAAAGGGTGTCATACACTGTGGGTATCAGAAGGGGTGTCATACACTGTGGGTGACAGAAAGGGTGTCATACACTGTGGGTAACAGAAGGGTGTCATACACTGTGGGTGACAGAAAGGGTGTCACACACTGTGGGTAACAAAAGGGGTGTCACACACTGTGGGTAACAAAAGGGGTGTCATACACTGTGGGTGACCGAAAGGGCGTCATACACTGTGGGTAACAGAAGGGGTGTCATACACTGTGGGTGACAGAAAGGGTGTCACACACTGTGGGTAACAAAAGGGGTGTCATACACTGTGGGTGACCGAAAAGGTGTCATACACTGTGGGAATAGAAGGGGTGCCATACTCTGTGGGTAACAAAATGGGAGGGGGGGGATACACAGTGGGTAACAGAAGAGGTGCCACACACTGTGGTGACAGAAGGGATGCCATATACACTGTGGGTAACAGAAGGGATGCTATACACTGTGGGTAGCAGAATGGGAGGCATACACTATGGGTAACAGAAGGGGTGCTATACAGTGTGGGTAACAGAAGGTGTGCCATACGCTGTGGGTAACAGAAGGGGTGCCATATACTGTGGGTAACAGAAGGGGTGCTATACACTGTGGGTAAGAGAAGTGGTGTCATACACTGTGGGTAACTGAACGGATGCCATACACTGTGGATACCAGAACGGGTGCCATACACTGTGGGTAACAGAAGGGGTGCCATACACTGTAGGTAGCAGAAGGGGTGCCATACACTGTAGGTAACAGAAGGGGTGCCATACACTGTTAGTAACAGAAGGAGTGCTATACACTGTGGTAACAGAAGGGGTGACCATACACTGTGGGTAACAGAAGGGGTGCCATACACTGTGGGTAACAGAAGAGGTGCCACACACTGTGGGTAACAGAGGGGTGCTATACACTGTGGGTAACAGAAGGGGTGCCATACACTGTGGTAACAGAAGGGGTGCCATACACTGTGAGTAACAGAAGGGGTGCCACACACTGTGGGTACAGAGGGTGGCTATACACTGTGGGGTAACAGAAGGGGTGCCATACACTGTGGGTAACAGAGGGGTTGCTATACACTGTGGGTAACAGAAGGGGTGCCATACACTGTGGGTACGAGAAGGGTTGCCATACAGTGTGGGTAACAGAAGGGGTGCCACTCACGGTGGGCA
>JADBJO010023855.1:20000-25971 GCA_016801955.1 Conus betulinus | reverse complement strand
AACCTATGACGGAGGAATGTTAGCCTTGCACGTGTTTTCAACACAAATAATTTTTCGGCATCATGTTTCAGTCAGTCAGTGGGCAGATGCATCTCTTAGGAGATCCAGTAAAGGTTGTTCCGCACAATTCTTAGCCGCTGGCCAATGCTCTGGATTATTATCGAACAAAAAAAAAGCAGTCTGTCCACTTGAGACTGTCCTTCGTATCTTTTGATCTCCCTTGCGATCCTTGATGGATCCGCACGCATTGTAGGCTCAAAGATTGTCCCCTCTCACTTTATTACTGGTTTGCGCATATAAAGTTTTTAGTTTCTCAGCAACTATTTTCATCTCTCCCACTTTAATCTTGTTTCATTTCACTACCCTTCGCTGGGCTGCTTTGGGGGGCTGCTGTTGGATTCCTTTTTGAACGCTTGGGGTGGAGGTGGGGAACACACGGGGGGGAATTATGGACTGTGGTGCGTCTCTATTTGACGCCAAGAGCAATAGAACACAATCAACCGTGTCTCCCTGATGAGTCCGATCCAGCGGACGAAAGGCTTAGGAGCAGACAATACCAATAGATCTGCTTTTGGAAGACCAATAGATCTGCTTTTGGAAGCGATTAAGATGGTTTCCTTTACGCAGCTAGTGAAGGGTGTTTATATTTTCATCAATATGTCTTAATTGCTTGTTTCCCATTTTCTTCGTATTCAATCACTTCTTAAATTCAAATCTTTGCCAAGTCATCACTATGACGGAAAATATGGTTAGCCTGCACTTGTTTTCCCCACTATATATATATATAAGATATATATATATATTAGTATATATAATATATATGCGTTTCACTGTTTGATTACGAAAAGAGAGACACCGTGTTTACTGGAAGCTACTAAACACGACGCCATTGAGAAGAGAGAGAGAGAGAGTGAGAGAGATATGCAGGCTGACTTGGTGGGGTGTCGTGCTGTTGTACATTGCTTTATGTTTTATAGCCATAATCTATTTTGCATTGGGTTATGTTGAATTGTTGGGTATTGCGTTGTACTGTGTTGCTCGTGTTATTATCCTTATCACAGCAATCTTGCCAAAGGGATGGGAATGAGAGGGAACATTCTAATGAAAACTGTGAAACTTTATTTTATAGTGCTCCTCCTCTGATCATATGTAGCAGATTGTGCTGTATTTCACACGCTTTTCCAATCTGAAACAAACACACACGCCGAAGCTTTGTTGATACGTTCGCCAAAAATGGCAGCCAAAAATAGACTGCACAGAGAGCAAGAAGAAGGAAAGTTCATCTACAACGATCCAGACCCTGTAATAAACCACTATCTGAATGCTCCCATAACAATTCAAGAAGTAGAAGAATGTCTTGCTAATCTGGGCACCAAAAAAACGTCAGTGGGTTTAGACGGTATCTCTCTAATGAAATGTTACGTCATGTCCCACCTAATGTAAAACGCTTTTATCTCGGTATATTCATTCAAAAATGCTGGGAAGATGGCAATTTGCCTTCATTATGGAAGCATTCCATCATAGTTCCTATACATAAACAAGGAAAACCTCGAAGTGAAATAAACAGCTACCGCCCAATTGCCCTAACGTCGCACACATGTAAACTAATGGAAGTAATTGTGCCTAAACAGATTACTTTATTTTTGTAACAAACATCAAATTATCCCTATAAATCAAGCTGGTTTTCAGAAAGGCAGATCAGCAACAGAACATCTAGTAAACTCACAACACATGTTAAACAACAGTTCGCAAGACGAAAATCATCCTGGCAACGTTCTTTGACATAAGGAAAGCGTACGAACAAGTATGGCATGAACGACTTTTGTATAAACTGAAAACAATTGGAATAAATGGAACCTTGTATAACTATGTCAAAGTTTTCCTTCAAAGTAGAATTATCCAAACAAGAATAGAACGTACATATTCCAACACTAGAACACTGGAAATGGGTCTCCAACAAGGATCAGTATTATCTTCAATTTTATTTAATATGCTGATTGCAGATATAACAAAAGGCTTATCCAAAGACATAGTTTTAGTACAGTTTGCTGAAGACATATGTCTGTGGATAAAAGTCACTATGAAAAGAAAAACCCCCATTAATGTCAAATATTAACATGAATTAAACAAAAGTCAGTAGTTTCTTAAATGAAAATGGATTGACACTTTCGGATATGCCCCCCCCAAAAAAAAACAAAAAACAAAAAACAAAAACAAAAAACAAACAAAAAACAAAAAAAAAAAAACAAAAAACAAAAAAACAAACAAAACAAACTTCCACAATTTACCCTGAATGGGTCGGTCTTACAATACGTCAAATCTGTTAAATTCCCAGGAGTATATGTAACATCAAAAAACTCTCGTGGAACCAACATATTGAATATTTTTATAATTTTGAAAAGCAAGAAAAAGTTTAAACTTTTTAAAGATCATAAGCAAACAAAAAATGGGGACAAGATAAAGAGAGTTTAAAACTCCTTTATTCGGCTCTTGTGTGCGCTCTCGATTGATTTATGCTCAAGAAGTCTTCTTCAGTGCTCCATAGCATCTACTTAATAAGTTACAAAGTGTAGACTGCAAAGCATATAAACTTGCTCTTGGAGTTCCCCACATGCACGTAACATTGGGACTTATAATGAAATTGGAATCTTACCTTTGAACGAGTTTCGAAAAGTGTCCGCCTCTAAATTTGTTTTTTAAAGAACCTTTCACAGAAAAGTTTCTGTACATACGAAGTATCTCTCAATTCAGAGACAGATTTTGCTAAAAAAAAAGCAAAAGACATAAAAATCAACTAAATCTATTCAGTCATACACATCAACTCTTCTTTTGAAAAAAAAAAACACAAAAAACAACATTAACCAAAGTGAAATACCTGTCAACTCCGTCCCTTCCACCCATTCCCAAATGGGAAAAAACAACCAAAGCAAATTATGACACAAAATATACTGAACTAAACAAAAAACGATCCACCATATCTCGAAAAAAAATATATGTAAATTCTCATTTGGAAAATCAATATAAGGACATCTTCAAATTTTTTACAGATGGCTCGGTGTTAGATGACCATAGAACAGGAGGAGCAGCTTTTATAATACCAAAATTAAAAGTAGAGAAATTATATCATCTTGGCGTTTACTTGTCAATTTTTACTGCAGAATTAGTTTGCTATTCTAATGTCCCTGAAGCATGTGTTTTTAAATTCTTCCATAGAAAAATTGTCCACTTTTACTGTGCAGTGATTCAAAAGTCAGCTCTTTCTGCCTTACAGTCTTTAAATCCAAAAATTCGTGGTAAGACTATTACAGAAATTAGTTATGTGACACATCTCCTATCGATGAAAAGAATGAAATATGACGTTCTGTTGGGTGCCCTCACATTGTGGAATTTCAACAAATGAGAAAGTTGATCAAACTGCTCAGAGAGCAGCTCAAAATATTGAAGGCACGACTGCACTTAACATTCCGTTAGACCTATCAGAATGTTGTACTTTGATTAATAAAGCATCCTTTAACAGTTTGAAAAGGTTATTGAAAGACACAGATAGTCGATATTATCACAATTGTATACGATGAAATCCTGATTTTCACCCCAAGGCTCAATTAGACAAACTCGAAAGTCCGATATAGAGAGGTAGTACCCTTAATTCATAGGATGCGCTTGAATTCACTTCAAATCAAACACAGCAAAAAACATTAAATGCGTATGTGGGGAAATTCTTAATGTAAGTCACCTATTTCTAGACTGTCCAAGAACAAAGAATACAGTGCACAAGGGTGGTACAAATCTATATTTCACATGACAGATCGACACCACTGACATTTAAAACGTTGAATAATTGTGCTTTTTCTTTGTTCGTTATGCTCACATTTATTATGCAGTCCAGTAGGAATTTATCTGTAACTTTCAATAACCCCTCATATACAAAATGGCATTACTCCTCTCTCTCTCTCTCTCTCTCTCTCTCCTCTCTCTCTCTATCTCTCTCTCTCTCTCTCTCTCACACACACACACACACAACACACACACACACACACACACACACACACACACACACACACACACACACACCACACAAACGCGCGCGCACACGCACGCACGCACGCACGTACGTACGCACGCACGCAAGCACACACGCACGCACGCGCGCACGCACGCATGCATTCACTCACACACACACACACACACACACACACACACACCACACACACACACACACACACACAGAATCTGTCTGTAATCACGTCAAGTGGAAAGACGTTACACTGAAGAAGAAGAAGAAGAAGAAGAAGAAGAAGAAGAAGAAGAAGAAGAACAACAAACAACAACAACAACAACAACAACAATACACACACACACACACACACACACAACACAACACACACACACACACACACACACACACAAGTATAGATGCACGCACAATACACCCTCACATATAAACAAAACCAAACTCTCTCTCTCTCTCTCTCTCTCTCTCTCTCTCTCTCTCTCTCTCTCTCTCTCTCTCTCTCTCTCTCTCGAGCGCGCACAGCCTTTGCAAAAATTTCATAAATGAAATAATGCCGCCATAGTACATGTGAGAGTCGGACAGCTATGTTATGTAACGAATTCTTTGCTCTACGTGTATATCAGACCACTAAACCAAACACACACACCCACACACACACACACACAACACACACACACACACACACACACACACACAAACTCTCCTCTCTCTCTCTCCGCTCTCTCTCTCTCTCTCTCGTGTCTCTCTCTCTCTCTCTCTCTCCCTCTCTCACATCAGATTCAAAGTATCTTATTGGTCAAATTCGTCAGTGTTGATTGATTTTTGCTGCCTGTACATAACTATCTGCACCTGTCGCTTTACAAAATGAAGTAGATCAGCATCATGCTTTTCAAACTGTGTCAGTGTTTTTAGAGCCAGAGTGCTTCCTGTATGAGGAACAAAGTCAGCTGATCTGAAAGTAACGGATCAAGTGAGATGAGATGATGAAGGTATTATTATCTGGAATCTAATCATCAATACAGACGCACATACAAAGAGCATGTATCTCCCACATGATATAAACAGGAGACAAAAGGGGGGATTTATAGTAGCATTTATGAAAGTAAACATGTTTGCAACAGCAAAAAAAATCATAGGTACAAATACATGTGTGCGTGCGTGCGTGCGTCCGTGGGTGGGTGCGCACGTGCGCGCGTGTGTGCGTGCGGTATGTGTGTGTGCGTGTTTGCGTGTGTGCGTGCTTGCGTGTGTGCGTGCGTGTGTGGTGTGCGCGTGTGTGTGTGTGTGTGTGTGTGTGTGTGTGTGTGTGTGTGTGTGTGTGTGTGTGCGTGTGTGTGTGTGTGTACCAGACCTTTTTCGGTGAGGTATACGGATCACTCAGTCAGTTTGAAAGGTGTCATCGCTTACGATGTATGTGATTTATTATTTTCAAGTACTTTACGTGTCATTGTGGTTGGTCATATATAACGTTTGAACTTAAACTCTACTGCGAAGTAAACCTAACATACACACACGAATGTACATTCGATTGGATTTTCATGAGAGAGAGAGAGAGAGAGAGAGAGAGAGAGAGAGAGAGAGAGAGAGAGAGAGAGAGAGAGTGTGTAAAACGAATTAATCTTAATCTTTCCAAGGTGTACATGAATACACGTCTTACCCGTTGGGTTTGTCTTCGTTTTGTAGAAACATATATGATAAATCACCAACATTTTCGTATTTAACTGGAAATGTAAAAAAAAAAAAAACAAGGGGGGGGGGGGGGGGGGGGGGGGGGGGGGGGGGGGGGGGTGGGAAAGGGTACTATATGACACGTTTTTTTGTTCGTTTTTTTTGTTAAACTATCAGCACATTATTTGGTAAAGTAATCTTGGGAAAAAGACAAAAGAGAAAACTACATGAAACGAGAGAAGAAAAAAAAAAAGATAAAAAGAACAAAACACAGAAGGCAGATTCAATAAA
>JADBJO010023855.1:0-15000 GCA_016801955.1 Conus betulinus | reverse complement strand
TTTAAATAAAAATGAATCGGGAAAAGGTGTATACTGAGCTTTTAATTTTTGCAGGACAGGACAAACATAAACACAGACAGCAAGACATGCACTTCACTTTTACGGCACAAAACCTCTGCATCTCGATGGAGCCGTTAGTGACGTCCCGTAGTTGACTTGCAATTTCAGAAAATCTAAGTGTACATCTAGTTAGTTATACCTTATAATACCTGTCCAGAAGAGTTCAGCAATAGATAGGCAGTAGAGTAGGCAGTGCTGCCAAAAAGGATGTAAATGTTACCTATGTGCTATTACCACATGGCAGTTCCCACTCCTGCCATCTGGCACAAGCCAATCATAATCTCCAAAAAAATTCGGAGGGAGAAGGAAGAAAGAACGGGAAAAAGAAAGAAGGGGGGGGGGGGGAGAGGGGGCAGGGGGAAGGGAAAGGGAAGGGGAGGAGGGGGGGGGGAAAGGAAAAGGGAAAGGAAGAGAGGGGGAAGGGAAAAAGGGGGAGGGGGGGGGAAGGGGGGGGGGTGGGGAAAAGAGGGAAGAGGGAAAGGGGGGAGAAAGGAAAAGAAGGGGGAGGGGGGGGAAAAGGGGAAAAAGGGAAGAAGAGGAAAATCTCAAGGGTGGGGGGGGGGGGGGGTTTTGCATCAACCCTTGTTTCAAGCCAGACACAACCAACCGATGAAATATGATTCAACGACGTTTGGTCTCCTTTTGGTTTTGGTCACCGTTCATCCAAATCAAAACAAAATACAAAAAGTGCCTTATATGGTTATCTATGCTCATTGCATTCTGCTTGATTTTAAGCAAAACCTTAATACTTTAAACCAATTTATCTGAGGTGGGTATCGTTGAAAGTTATACGTACACCAGACACACACACACACACACACACACACACACACACCACACCACACACACAGACACACACATAAACACACACGCGCGCGGCGCGCGCGGCACAGCACCCCACCCACACACCCCCCACACACACCACGCACACACCCACGCACACACACACACACACACACAACACACACACACAACCCACACACAAACAATATAAAACGAGAGAGGAGGAGGAGAGAGGGGTGGGGGGGGGGGGGGGGGAGGGGGGGAGGGGGTAGGAGGGGGCGTGGGCTGGGGAGATGGGGGGGGGGAGGGTGAGGAGGGGGGGGGGAGGAGGTGGGGGGGGGAGTGTGACCCGGAGGAGGGGGGTCGGAGGGGGGGGGGGGGGGGAGGGGAGGGGGGGAGAGGGGGCGACGGGAGGGTTGGGGGGTGAGGGGGACGGGGAGCCAGGGGGGAGTGGGGGAGAGGGGGGGGAGAGGGGGAAGGAGTACGAGGGAAGGGTGGGGGAATGGACGTGGGGAGGGGGGAGACTGGGAGTGGCAGGGCCGAGGAGATGGTTGTGGGGGAGGGCGCTGGAGGGAGAATGAGAGGAGTGGGCGGGGGGCGGGGAGGGGGGGGGGTGGGGGGGGGAGGAGAGAGGGAGGGGATTGGGAGAGAGGGGGAGGGAGGGGGAAGAGGGGCGAGAGAGGCCGAGGGAGGGGGAGGGGGGGCTGGAGGGGGAAGGAGGATGGGGGGGGGAGAGGGGTGAGGGGGGTGAGGGGGCAGCGACGAGGGAGAGAGGAGAAATGAGGGGGGGGTCGGGGAGGAGAGGGGGGGGAGAGAGGAGGGGGGGGGAGGAGAGGAGGGGGGAGGGGGGGACGGGGGGGGAGAGGGGGGGGGAGAGGGGGAGGCGAGGGGGAGGGGGAGTGAGGAGGGGGGGGGGGTTGGGGGTGGAGGGGGGAGGGAGGGAGAGAGAGGGGGGCAGAGGGCGGGGGAGGGGGGGAGGGGGCGGAGAGGGGGAGGAGGAGGAGCGACCGTGAGGAGAGAGAAGGTCGGAGGAAGGAGAGTTTACGGGGGGGAGTTGCGGGGGAGGAGGAGGGGAGGGGGGGCGGAGAGGAGGAGGGGAGGAGAGGGGGGGGGGAGAGGGGGGGGAGGGGGGAGGGGGAAAGCGGGGGGAGAGGGAGGAGGAGAGGGGAGGGAGAGGTGAGGTGGGAGCTGAGGGGGGAGGGGGAGGAGATGGCTGCGGGGGAGGGGGAGGAGGGAGAGGGGGAGAGAGAGGATGAGAGAGAGGAGATGGGAGGGAAGCAGGAAGGGCGGCACGCGTGAGGGAGAGGAGAGAGGGAGGAGAGGAGCGAAGCGAGGAGAGGACAGAAGGAGGGGCGAGGGAGAGGGGGAGGATGGGATGATACCCCCCCCGGGTGAGAGAGAGAGCAGAGAGAGAGAGATGAGGGGATGGATCGAGGAAGAGAGGGCGGGGGGATGAGCGAGAGAGGAGAGAAGAGAAGCGAATGAAATGAAATGAATTGAATGAAACTGATGTTGATTGCACATCACGCAAAACTATGAAGTAGCTATTTCTCTTTATTTAAAAGCCTTATACGAAAACAGTGTGATACATTTCGTACATCAGGTTTAGTGCATGCCATGAGTAGACTGAGCTTAGAGAGAGGAGAGAGAGAGAGAGAGAGAGAGAGAGAGAGAGGAGAGAGAGAGAGAGAGGAGAGAGAGAGAGAGAGAGAGAGAGAGATTTCTGTTATGAACACACATCGTGTGTTTCCTGGCTCTCCTATATACAGCCTGTGCTTGGTATGCTTCACTGAAATCGATACTCGGAGGAATGTGCAGCCAACATAATATAGCTTGACAACAGCACATGATGATCACTCATTTCAACTACAATGGCACTGCCAAACCAGGTGGCCATGACCCACTATTGACGCACAGAGATGTCAGCTCGACGTGTTCAGAGTGTTTCATTGAGGGCAGACTTGTTTCACAAACCAAGGCTTTCTCCACATGCAACGTATCCATGAACACACACGGAACACAAAACTACTGAGTGATTGCGTAAGATACTCCACTCACCAATGCGACCTACCCAGATCTAACATCATTTTCTCATAATGAAAAAAAGACATCTGCTTTCATTAATACTAGGGGGGGGGGGGGGGGGGGGGGGGGGGGGGGAAACCTGCGTCAGACCAAAAGAACTTGTACAATTACTGTGCGTATCCATCAGGTTCCGGACTCTTATCATCATTCATTTTAACGTCTGTTCAAACTTCCTCAGCAGAAAACCAAACCTTGTCTAAATCCATTCTCTTCTTCGTATGGGTTCTGTCCATGAACAAAAACTCAAATCTGCTTTTAAAGAGAACTCACACTTAATTCTCCAGGCAAGAGGGATAAACAAATAACAAGACAAGACACGGCGCATTCACACCTCTACACTGATCCTATACTGACTAAAACCTTCCTCTGCAATTACATATGTTCCCTCCCTGAACCAGACCACGCCAGTATCGGCAGGCATTGCCTCTGTCTTGGTGCAGACAAAGTGCTTTCCTGAAGCGATACAAGAGTATCCTGCACTGACGCAGTCGGGCTGTCTTGTGGCACAGACGGGTCTTGCGTTAACTGGGTTGGGTCCAGCAATAAGATAGGCTGGTCATTAGTATAGCTTCATCCGCTTTGTTCATGTGTCAGTATGGTGTCGGGCTGTACGAACATAGGCTTGTCTTGTCCAAACACGAGATCGATTGCCCCCTGGTAGCTTCCCATGGCTTCCACGTTCTTCATTACTGTTTACTGTTCTCCGGCTAATGGCTTCAGTACCCACAACAAACAGCCGTTGGAATAAAATGTCTGGACAGTTTCAGTCTTATTGGATTAAAATGATACCCGATGATTTTTTCCCCGTGGTAGATCGTTGCAGGTAGTAATGAAAAAAACTTATTGGAACATTCTCTCTCTCTCTCTCTCTCTCTCTCTCTCACACACACACACACACACACACACACACACACACACGCGCGCGCATGCACGCACAAGGGTACATACACACACACGCACACACACACACACACACACACACACACACACACACAACACACACACACACACACACACACACACACACACACACACACACACACACACACACACACACACACACACACACACTTGTCTGAATCACTTTTAGTGGAAGGACGTTAAACTGAAGAAGAAGAACAACAACACACACAGAACATACAGAGAGTATGAAACGTTTCACTTTGTATTTGTGCAAAAGCATTCAGAATGCCGAATGATGCGTCAAGATTATACATCATGTGTTAGGGTAGTTTAATGAGTTCATATTCATGAATTGCGCGGTTATGATCTACTTACCCCCCTTCTGCGGGGCTATGGCCTTATGAATAAAGTAGTATCTGCTTCCGTGTCTGCGTCCCTCCCTCCCTCCCCTCTCCTCTCTCTCTCTCTCTCTCTCTCTCTCTCTCTCTCTCTCTCTAAAGAAGAAGAAGAAGAAGAGAAGAAGAAGAAGAAGAAGAAAAGAAGAAAAAAGAAAGAAGAAGAAGAACAGGAAGAAGATTTCATTCCTGAGTCATAAGTTATTTTATTGTAATCAGATAATATAATAATAAAGAAACATAAAACTAGACGTCGTTGTAAGAAGAACGTTTTGAAATCTGGACTGAATACACTCCTTAATTTAAATAGCGTGGTAGGGTTGTAAGTCAAGAAGAAAATGACAGTGAAAAGTAAGAGAAATAGTGAGTTTGAAAAAGAAGAGAAGAAATTAATCACACACACACACACACACACACACACACACACACACACACACACACACACAGAAACACACTCACACACACGCACGCAGGCATGCAGGCACGCATGCACGCACGCACACACGCACGCAAGCACGCACGCACGCATGCACGCACACACGCACGCACGCACGCACACACACACACACACACACACACACACACACACACACACACGCACACACACACGTGCGCACGCGCACACCAGCGTGCGCACACATACTGACACGTGGCATTTACAAGTCCGTCTCTCAGGGTTTTTTTTTTTTTAATTTACCGAATGCTAGCCTCTGTATCTGCTCTAAAATGTAATCAATGTAGGAGCAATGGTCACAACATTTACTCCCCAGGAAAATTAACGTGGAAACTTGCTTTCTGAGGGATAGAGTTGCTAACCCATCTCCATGTATCTGGAACATGTAATCTCATGTTCATATGCAGTTCATTTAGTGCACACAATTTTGCACAGTTCGAGACATTTGTAAATCCGTTGTCTAATGTCATTTTTTTTAAATCTCAGCAAAAGCTTTTTACGGTTGATGAACTTACGAAAATGCACTTCTTAATACTTGACTTACGGAAAATGACAACATCACAGTGTACTGTTATTTGCCGATTGCAGAATTGTTGAAACTCTCTAGACCTATGGAATGTAGATGTAGTCACATGAGACATTATCCATAATCCGTGAGCAAAGATCCACAGTCAGCGATGTAGATTACGTTTCGTTTTGATGAAAACAGTCACCGACTCCACACCACTTAGACAGTGGTAACTTTCTCATTGAACAGCACAATGCAAACAGAAAGTTGTAGGATCGGTGTGAAACGTCATACACTACAAGTAAAGAGAGCTGACAGACATATGACATTTTCAATTCATTTCTAAATATCACTCGTTACTGGTCTGCAGCGCGTTGTCCTGAAAAAAAAAACGTTTGATGATTGCTGAAGTGCAAACAGTGTCATTGCATTATACATTGAGCAGCAGACGAGCAAAATATAGATAAAGTGATGGTAGTGAAAAGAGACAAAAGTACATGAATATGTAGCAGGATCTGGTCTAGGAGAAAAATAAGTAGAAGCAGAAGACCGACTGAATGAGTGAAGGACTGGTTGAGGGCATGACTGATCAAACGGTAAAATGTATAATCACCACAGCTCTGAGTACTTTTCAGTGCCTTTCAGAATCAGTCCTTAAAACTCGGAGAGGGCATTCTTCCCCATTACACTGCCCTGTTACTTGCCTTGTTACAGAAATCTATTCATGTGCAGATCCATTCAACTGCCTGTCTTTTCTTTAAAAGCTATTCTTTATCAACCCGTTAACTGCTCACCCATTTTCACCCTTCCCAGGAAAAGTGATCAACTAAGCATTGCTGTTTGGAATGTGTGCCCCAAAGCTGACTTTTTGAAGGGAGCTCATTCCGTCCAATGATCAAAACCATGTCAGAATGTATCAAAAGAAATACAACATGCACTGCCCATTTTCAACACATTCGTTGCTTCTTTTTTTAAGTTTTTTTTTTTAAACGTTTATCAGTAGGTGGCTGTAAAACATGGATGACAAGCTCTAAATGTGTTCTCGTTTGCGTGATCAATATGAAAGATACATTGATACTTTGTAGCTCCCCCCCCCCCCCCCCCCCCACCCCATTACTTCTGACTGACCATAATAAAGAGTTCAACAAGATTCTGCTGTGGATAGTTTCAGTTGTTTTATTTTTTTCCGAGTTCATGATCCTTAATCGCTAGTTCCTTATCAAAGTAGCCCTCTTTCAATGAAGTTCACAATGTCGCATTGTATCTAAAATACGAGATCTGCAAAGTGACAGTTTAAATGCTATTTGACCATTGTGTAGGTTACGTACAAAGCAAGGGCATTTTGTCCTGGTCCCGAAATATGCAGGGTTTTTGCTTGATTCACGTGTTAGGTATTAGTAGTGCAAAGTCCACATATTGGGCAAAAGATTGTGCATTGCATGGACTGAGTAAGAACATGAATGTTGATTAACATATGCATGTGGGTATTTACAATAGTATCTAGTATCACAAGGGCCCAGTTTGCTTGTCATGGCAACGCAGTTCAATCTCAGTGGTTCATTGACATGTAAATGCTGTGGCTGCCAACTTATGAACTTACGTTCAGATGAACATAATTATCAACTCAATATCAATTCAGCATGGGATTCAAGCCATTTCAAAAACTGATCTTCCCTGTAGAGCCTCCATTTTTCTGCCAGTGTGTTGAATGAATACATGAAAGGGTTAAGTGCAGAGTTTAAGGGTAGTACAAAAATGGCCAGGGCCACATTGACTTCAATTGGAATGGACACATCAGTTGAAGCCAACAGCCCACATATTCCGACAGGAAACCAGCACATATAAATCCGTTACTGCTATACTGATCAACGCTGCGCTATGGTCATATCATGTGACACTTTTGTTGTGTTTGCTTTCAAAGAATTGGTCTGTATGGTCCAGTAAATGAAAGCCTGGCCAGCAGAGATGAACAAAAACAGAACAAAGTTAAAGATGATAAATATACTGAAGGAATATACATGACCTTTGAATCTGTGTCCCATAACTGGGAGTGGGATACAGATACCTGTCTGTCCATAAAAGTCCCAGTGTGATGTCACTGGAAGCAATGGTACTACAGCCAGAGCCAAACCAATCAGCCAGGTGAGTGCACAGGCCATTGTTGCCGACGTTTTCTCAAATCGCTTAGAGCTGAATGGAAAGTGGAGGACGATGAACCGATCGACTGTGATTAGTAAGATCATCAAAGCTGATACCTCGCTGGACAACAAAGACAAAACCCCAGCCATTTTACAAGTCACGCTGCTTTTCCACAGGTAATCATGATGCAGGTATCTTCCACGAAATTCTTCATCGGCCACCCCAATGACAGCAATGTAGACACCCATCAGAAAGTCAGCCATGGTGAGATTTATGACAAAGACATGAAAGCCACTCGAAGAAGCTTTGCTCCTCACCAGCAAAACGTGCACAGAAACAGAAGACGTTTCCAGTCAGTGACAGACATGCCACCAGCCACAGAAACAGACGGTACGACCATGACTGCAGTAAATCTTCACATGAAGAAAGGTCGTCTTTTGGAGCGTGACAGGACGATTCATCGAAGTTAGGTGGGAGAATTTCATTGCAACAGAGCTTGTAATTTTGGGTGTATATCATTTTCAAGGTTGAAAGACGTTTGAAGAGATCAAGTGGAAAACGTTTCAACGATAGTGCCACCCATATGCAGTTCAGTCAACTGTTGTGTAAACCGAAATCCATTTGGGCTGATAGTGTGGATGGCACTACAGGTTAAGTTCAGTATCTGCAGTGTAGGAAATCTTGAGAAAACTTCAGTTTCTAAGACTGTCAGAGATGTATAGGACAGATCCACTGTTCTCAGTGTAAGTTGCTGAACATCATATAAAACATCATAATATATCAAAGTGAGAGGATTTTTAGATAGTGACAATGCTCGTAGATTTTTAAAGCTTGTAAAATGTGTAGCATTAACATATTGAAAACTGATTGTCACTGAGATCAATAAATCTTAAATTGAAGAGATTCAGGCTAGGTAAGAGAGTTAAAGAGCATCTCCTTAAAATCAGCTGAAAAAGGTATGTAAGATTATTGACATCAGACAGTGTCATACCTGAACCTGTGGCATCCAAGTAGCGGAGCTGAGGGAAAGAGATGGCGGAGAAAGGCTGGTAACACAGGAATGTGTGACCTTGACAGAGACAACCCACAGGACAGGTCATGTCACACAGTAGTTCATCATCACGCAGTGGACAATGAGGCCAGCCATCACACATGTGGGTCACTGTGTACACAGATTGTTGACGCTCTGCACTTAAAAAATCCTGGACACGTCAAGTCTGCACATCCCTCTTCATCCTGATGGTCAATACAGTCGTGCATCCCATTGCATCGTGTGTACACAGGCAGACAGTCGTTCATGTAACCAGGACATCGATAGTGACTGTTAGGACAGGACTCGTTGTAGTTCATAGGAACTGACTTAATCTGTCGATCCCGTTGAAGTTGATCAGAGCAGGGGATGGGAAACAAGGGTGTTTAATGGGTATTCTCCTGAACACATCACAGTTTTCTTCGTCTGATTCATCTTGACAGTGGGACACTTGGTCACACAGCTTCATGTAGTGGAGACATTGACCATTTGAGACACGTAAATTTATGAACACAATGAGGGTGGAAACAGATGGATTCATCGCTGCCATCCTGACAGTCTCTTACATAATCACAAAGCAGGGTATATGACAATGTAAAGATCTCATCACTGCAGGCAAAACAGAGGCTGAAATATGGCACTGTGGCCTGATGAATACGTCATGCTTTGCGTATATGTGACAACTGTCTGGAAAAATCACAAAACGGAGCCTCATGTTGACATATTTATATGGAGTAGAGCCACACAAGAAAAAACGGTGTGTGTGTCACATGATCACCAAAGCACTTTGTTACAGTCTGATGTTCTGTTAGCCATGCGTTTGTGCTGATCAACAACATTTCTGTAACGTGTATTGTCTGGTTTGGTTTGAAATCACAAATTGATCCACTGAAACGACGCCGTACGTTCACTGCGCAAGTGTTACCCCCCAATGATACCGTCCCACGCACTGTTTTATAGCATTGTTTCTCTCCACAGTGCAACACATCAGTTCTAAAAGAGTGATAAATGACGAAAAGATCATGAAGAAGCTCGTGTCTGTACATAGAAGGCACTGACATGCTATTTGAATAATACCCTATCCATTGCTGCTGTGTAGCCTGCCCTCGTGCATATTTGCTATGCGTTTAAGATGATGAAACCCATGGCACACACACTCGGGGAAATTTAATGTGCCGCCCAGAGATTTACAGAGCTGATTGCCAAATGTTTGTAGCATCAGTTTTGTTACTGTTAAAGAAATGAGTGAGCGTGATAAATTTGTAGCAGCTTTTACAAAATGCCACCAGACCCTGACAAGCTGGACTGCTGAAGGGACAGTGTTCTGTTTCATCCCGTCCATCTTCACACTCTGTCTGATGGTTGCAGGCCAGGTGCTGATGGAAGCTGGCATAGTGATCCACAGAGCAGTTCCACAGACCACTAGGTAGTCGCTGAGGTGCCTTGCTTGGGAGGAAAAAAGGAAAATAAAAGTTTAAAGCAGCTTGCTCGTTCTGTCACACAGGACCCTGCACCAATTTCCACAGTGATTTTTGTGGCATTGAACACTCGGGCAAAGTCGGTTGTAACATCGTTCTTTCTTGCCCAGATCAGAACACGTCGTTCTCTGAAATGTCCTGTCACCTGGTCATATGTCAATGAATGGCGATACAGCCTGGCCAGCACTAGCTGTAATGCCATTTCTTTGAAGGTGACCATGCTCTTTTGTCTTGCTGGTACAGCTACAGTGGCCTTCAGTTCAGGCATTTTCTTGGATGCAGCATCCTCCCTCACTGTGAGGTAGCCAGACGATGCTGACGTCACTTTCCACACTAAAAGCTCTGATTTATTCTGTGCTTGATATATATAACAGACAAATGTCCACAAACTATTTCTCAAATGCTGAATAGCTAATTTGTTACTTGTTAAGTAATTAAGTAAACAGCAAACCAGGAAACCAATAAGCAAGAACACAACTGAGTTGTGAAGGAGGCACACATCGCACCAAACCATTAATTGGCCAGACAGCCATCTCTCGTCATAAATTAGTGCTTGGAATATGTGATTTTCCGACCTAAAACTGTATTTAAGATAACTACTCGAAGTATGGCTTGGATACAAATAATTATTGGATACAAATAATTATCATCTCACTAATGTGATATTAGACAGATTGTTGACTGCTGCTACAACAACAACTGCAAGCACTTCCGCTGCTGCTATTGAGGCTGATGGTTTTAGTGATGATGATGAGAACATAAGATGATATTGATGATGATGATGATGATGATGATGATGATGATGATGATGATGATGATGATGATGATGATGACGGTGATGATGATGTTGTTGATACATACGTAGATAAGTGAATGATAAATAGATAAATAAGTAAATGCATGCTGATGTTTGCATAGTGCAATTTTAATTGAAATTCTACTCTTTGCATTTCAAACGCCATTCAGACTTTCAGTTCATTCAGATGTAACACCAATCTACCTTCATTTACTCAGATATAACAACAATCTAACAAACAAACCTATTGTGTACACATAATATAGGCAAAAGTATTGTTCAAATGGCAAGGAAGAAATAAAAGATAAGTTTATCCGTTCTTTGAGGCCAGGCAAGGTGGGCTGGTTTTGTGAAGTGGGAGGCAATGGGTTTCGAACAACTGCAGCAGCAAAGCTGAAGGAATGCCCACCAAACGATTTGAAATGTCATTCTGGAATCTTTAGGAGTTTCTGTGTTGAACAGTGGAGAATATGTGATGACTGATATGTGCAGAGCGTAGGAAACAGGAATGATTGAGTAGAATCATCAAGGAAACGGACAGCATCAGTAGCCAGTTTGCATCGATAACAAAATTTTACGAGCGATGAGTGAACCTCCCCCCAGTAGTGTAGAAATGTGCTCTCATTGTCCTTTATCCGCACACACACACACACACACACACACACACACACACACACACACACACACACACACACACACTCGCGCGCGCGCACACACGCACGCGCGCTCGCTGGCCTATGCCCATACACATTTACGCGTGCACTCACAAAAAACAATATACAATGAGTTAAACGGCACAACCAATGTTAGGTAGGTAGGTACTCAGCGTCTGCCCAGTGCATTGGGCTAATGCGTAGGTCAGACATCCGCTTAGTCGTAGCCACGAGACTCACTTCTTACACTCTCTCACCGTAGTCTTAAAATAATTCATCCATCAGCTTTAAATCATGCGCAGTGTGGTCTAAAACCTAAGTGGATGTGGTGGGCAGCGTATATGGACTAGTCCGCACGCAGTGACACATCTTCATGACACTAAAACTGAAAGCCTTATTATGAAGGACGAGTTATGCTTAGCTGTTTTACTTTCGCTTAAAGTGGAAACCTTGGTCTACTGGCAACCTACACAGCACTGAATTATAATAATCAAGCTAAGGAGTACTTGGTACAATGACGAGTCTTGCTGTTGCATTAACTTGAAATATATTCATGGATTGAGGCAGCACGGTGTAGATCCAAGAGTGACGCACAACGCACGCTGTTGATCTGATCTTGCATTGAAAGCGTCTGGTCCAGTTTGACTCCTTCATATTTGACTGTCGGCTTAAAACTAATGTCGATATTCTCTACTTCTTCTTTTATTACTGTTATTGTTGCTGTTGTTGCAAACGCCTATTCACACGCCTAAACATTTGTTAAAAGTACACACTGTGAGTGAAAACTAGATAGTCATACGCTATGAGGTTATTCGGGTATGGCGATTTCTTTGCCACCAGTTACTGTAGATTTATTTATTTACCTGAAAGCTAAGTTGTCAAGGAGCATATATGTACAAATTAGTAACCTTCCTTTCGTTTCTTTCTTATATTCAAAATTAGCAAATATACGTTCAGTACATAGATCCCTTTCAACAATTGCAGAGGAATGGGTGAAGGTTCTCTCTCTCTCTCTCTCTCTCTCTCTCTTCTCTCTCTCTCTCTCTCTCTCTCTCTCTCTCTCGGTACACACAGAGGATATATGACACCCTGAAGAGAGCAGAGAGCTGGAAACAAGCTTGTTGGTGTTTTTTAATCTCTTTTTTAATCACATTTTTAAACTCTGCTTTATTGTCAGGACATAGCTTTACAAGCACATGATTTATTTCATTTCTGTACTTGTATATCACGGTGTAAAGTTCTCTCATCTCCTCCACATCACTTGCGTCGTAAAACAAACTAAATGTATGAAAAACGAATCCATTATTGATAGATACTGGCCTGGGAGGAGAGAGAGAGAGAGAGAGAGAGAGAGGAGAGAGAGAGAGAGAGAGAGGAGAGAGAGAGAGAGAGAGAGAGAATTACGATTACTGATTAAGTTTAACAGACCAACAAATTCTGAACTAAATTCATTTTAAGACTTAACTATTGCTAGTGATCCAGACGTCCAAGTTGTTGCAGCTATTATCTTGTCACTGAGAGAAAAAAAGTTTGTAGTATGTAACGGCTTCTTGTACAGATTGTGTCTGAAGAGAGAGTTGTATCTTTTAAGCATCGGGCTGCACAAGGGGGTACGTATGTGCATGATCTACCAGTCAGCTGCTGGAGTGTCACATGTGCTTCAGTGAAACAAATCTTAAACCCTTCTCCATAGCTTTGTGTGTACGTTACACACAGTTTTCTTGTTGAGTAAAACTATTAAACTTACACAGTAAAATTATTTCTGACGTCATTTCACTTTCATTTTAGATTGCAACTCTGCAATGATGAACGTAAAATGCTTGGCAACATTAGAAGAAAAAAAAGAAGAAGAAAAGAAAAAAAAAAATATGGTGATCTGATTTTGGGGACCCTAAAATCAACAAACAACAACAACAACAACAACAACAACAACAACAACAACAACAACAACACACACACACACACACACACACACACACACACCACACACACACACACACACACACACACACCAATATGCTGCTTTGTATTTTAGGGCCATAAAAATGGCACTGGTCCCTCACTAGTCAGTTCACTAAAATTTGCTAAAGTACAACTAAAGAGCTGGATCGAAAATGCTCCACAGTGTTTACCTTACTGCTATAGTCTTGTCTCATATGGTTTTGCAGATAGTAGGAAAGGCCCATACAGTGTAAATGAAGTCGACTTTATTGAGCGTTTTTTCTTCTTGTTGTTAATTGTAAACACGTCCCAAGTAACTCTAAATGGATAGTGTTTTGTGTTCGCAGAAAATTACAAGAACGTGGAACTGAACGAAACTAGTATTCGTTTTAATAACGAATAATTTCCAGGGAAGAGAATAATCATGTGAGTCATTCATTATTAATTGCTAAAACGTGCAGTAATCAACAGAGAATATATTTATATGTGAATATGCGAATGAAAATGTAGTATAACATGAGACTATTTCTTTAAAAAGAATGAGCTCTTGAAAGGTTAATTTAGAATTGATCAGCATTGTCCCATAATTATGCGCAAGTTATTTTTTTGTATCAGCTATGATAACTAACGGTGATGTTGACATAGAACATGTTTTTACAGTACGTATTTCTTAAGAGTGTTAGCATGGGAGAAATGAGATGCACTAAAAAGCACACCACAGCAAAACAAAAAAAACAACAAACAAACAATCCCCCCCCAAAAAAAAACAACAACAACAAACAAAACAAAAAAAAACAAACAGATATCTGTCAATGGACAACATAAAAGAGACATGCAGACCAAGGATTGTTCTTAAATGGGATTTTCTTCCGTTTTTTTTTTTCTTTAACTTTCATTCATTCTTGTATTAATTCTGTTTTTTGCTCGTTTTCTTCTGTTATTAGAAATAATGTATGAAACTGGTAAGAAAAATGGAAGTAAAAAAGAGAGACACATATAGCAGAAATATTGAATAGATGTAATAGATATTGACGATCTCCCCCCCCCCACTCCCCCCCACACTCCCCCCCCCCCCCCCCCCCCCCCCCCCCCCCCACACACACACACACACACCCCTTATATTGGTGGAAAATAGAACTACATGGGCAGATGAAGAGTTATCATCACTACATCCCGTTGAGTACCGCTTTGAAGTGGATGAAGTAAGCAGCCTTTTTGTCGCCGGGTGCATTGTTTTTGCCTCCAAAACAAAAAATAGCATAAACCAGCGATAAAGTGGTAGCCAAAGGCGACAAAACGGCATTTGAATGTTCTACAGGTTAAACGAAAAATCTGTTCATAATATCAAACTTCCAACAATCATTTCAAAGTGGATTAAACCTTTTGTGCAAGGTATCTAGATTTTTGTATTTAGAGAACATTCACGCTATTTGACATGACGCATTTCAATTAAAAGAAAAAGCACTCTCACTTGGCTCAAAATAAAAGCGCGTAGTAGCTGATTGAGAACACACCACACACACACACACACACACACACACACCACTTTAGAATTAATGGAAAACCTTTTTTCATGTTCAGGCAAGAGCATTACAACCACACTGTCTGCAACCAGTACAAAGTGTTGCATTATAAGAATTGTCGTTGTTATCACTACACAGAATGAAAATCTTTAGTGCACTAAACTTTTGGGGTTGGTGCATTTACAATATGGGCGAACAACTAGAGGCATGTCCGCTGATGTAACAACTCAGAAATCGCTTTAGCTTTATTGT